>APFE030969037.1:3072-16325 GCA_000404065.3 Pinus taeda
GAGAAACAATGGAAAAACCCTTCACATTCCAAAACCTAACCCTGGAAGATGAAACGCCAACTTGTGGGCCCCGTTTTTTGGGTAAGTTGGTACATCAACTTCCCGGGGTCGCGAATTGGTCGTCTTATCTCCGTTTGACGCGCATGATACCCTGTTGGAAAGATCTCTCTGAGGACTACGACCGAAAAGACAATTTTTAGGCAAAAAAATCGCTGGCGGTAGATTTCCCAAAAAACGTCGTTTAGGGCCTCAAAACGGCTCCGGAAGTTTAGGACCCGAAAAACTGCTCAAAATAGTAAATTGTGCTATAATTAAGGTAACTGAAAAAAAATACACGGAGCACTAGAGGGGATCCAAGTGGAATTAGCGGGTGGCCACCAATATCCACCTGGATCAATCAGTTAGGATGGTGACATCTATGCAAGAAAAGCGTAGCCGTGGGAAAGGGTGAAAGCTATTTGTAGTACACATTTCTAGTGATAAGCGTAAGGAGTTCAAGGATGCAGATGTGTTGAATAGGTACCCAGCGTTACAACAGTTTCAGGATGTATTCCCCGAGGACATTATAGAGTTGCCACCTCACAGGGAAGTAGACTTTTCGTTTGAGTTAGTGCGAGGGGAAGCTTTAACATCGAAAGCACCTTATAGGATGAGCACGCCCGAGTTAGTTGAGTCGAAATTGCAGCTAAAGGAAATGTTGGACAAGGGATACATTAGGCCAAGTGTATCACCTTGAGGTGCATCGGTCTTTTTTGTGAGGAAGAAGGATGGTACCCTCAGATTATGCATTGATTACAGGCAGTTGAACAAAGTGACTATCAATAACAGATATCCTTTGCTAAGGATTGGTGACTTGTTCGATCAACTGAAGGGAGCCACAATGTTCTCAAAGATTGACTTGAGATCTAGATACCATCATGTACACATCAAAGAGGAGGACATTTACAAGACTGCATTCAAGACCAGGTATGGGCATTATGAGTTCTTTTTTGTTCCATTTGTCTTAACTAATGCTCCAGCTACATTCATGTGTTTGATGAATAGTGTGTTGCATCCATATTTAGATAAGTTTGTTATTATGTTCATTAATGCTATACCGGTATATTCTAAAAATGAGGAAGAGCATGCCGAGAATTTAGTAGCAATGTTGAGGTTGTTGAGGGAGCATCAATTGTATGCTAAGATAAGCAAGTGTAGTTTATCTTAGATTGAGGTACATTACTTGGGACATGTTGTCTCCAAGGAGGGCATTGCAGTAGATCTAGAGAAGATAAGAGCGATCATGGAGTGGGTAGCTCCTAAGAGTGTGGATGAGGTGAGATATTTCATGGGTCTAGCAAGCTATTATAGGAGGTTCATCAGGAACTTCTCATAGATTTCTTATCCTATCACAACATTGCAGGGTAAAGGTAAGAAGTTTGAATGGACAGAAGAGTGTGAGACTAGCTTTGAGTAAATTAAGTAGTGGCGGACACATGCACCAATGATATAGATTACAAATCCAGACAAAGAGTTCGTAGTATGTATATATTCTTGTAAGAGAGGACTTGGTGGAATCCTTATGCATGATGGATAGATGATATGTTATGAGCCTTGGAAACTAAACAAGCATGAGCAGAACTACCCAATGCATGATCTTGAGTTAGCAGTGACTATACATGCACTAAAGATATGGAGACGTTATCTTCTTGGTAGGTGGTTTTTCTTATTTGTGATCACAATGGGTTGAGATATTTGTTTGACTAGCCAAATCTGAATTCCAGGAAGGCTAGATGGTTCGTCACGATCAGCGAGTTTGAATTCGAGATCAAGTACATAAAGGGTAAAGAGAACATGGTGGCAAATGCTCTCAAAAAATAGGTACAAGTACATCACTTGGAAGCTATGAGATCCTATGGGACGAACTTCTAGGATAGGATCTTGTAGGCAAGACATTAGGATGTCGGGTATATGAATGTTCACAAGTTGCAGTAGGGTGATAGTATAGGTATAGGTACAGGTAAAGGTACATGTGCAGGTACATGTACATGTAGTGGTACAACTACAAGTGTAGGTGCAACTGCACAGGACTTTGACTATTGCCTTGCAACAAATGGATTGGTCAGGGTCCGAGATAGGACATATATGTCGAATGACATTAATATCAAGAAGGTGATCTTGAGGGAGTTTCATGTGAAACCATATTCAAGTCATCTAGGTTATCGGAAGACATTGACAACAATGAAGAGGTATTACTATTAGCCAAACCTAAAGAAGGATGTAGCAGAGTTTGTGGCTAGATGTTTTGATTGTCAGTGAGTGAAACCAGAGTGCAAACATCCAAGTGGATTGCTAGAGCCGATTGCTATTCCTGAGTGGAAATGGGAGGTCATTTCCCTGGATTTCATCGTAGGATTTCCAAAGACAGTGAAGCAACATGATCCCATCATGGTCATTGTGGACAGGTTAACAAAGTTTGCACACTTTGTTCCGGTGAAGTCTACGTTCTCAGCTAGTGATGTGGCTTATGTATTCATCCGAGACGTGGCTAGACTACATGGTGTCCCAAAGAAGATTGTGTTAGATAGGGATGCAAAGTTCACTTTCAAGTTTTAGAAGGAGTTATTTGTAGGTTTGGGCACCGATTTTACCTTTAGCACAACTTATCATCCGCGGACAGATGGATAGACATAGAGGGTCAACAGGATATTGGAGGACATGTTGAGGATGTATGTGATGCATCAACGGAGGAAGTGGGAAGAGTATCTCCCTTTAGTCAAGTTTTCATGGCAAAAACAGTTATCAGGAGTCACTGAAGATGAGTCTGTTTGAGGCATTATATGGGTAGAGTTGTAATACTCCCATTAGTTGGAGTGATTCGGTTAGAAGAGTATTAATTGGACTAGATATGTTGACAAACATGGAACATGAGATGCAGGTGATCAAGAAGAAGATCAAGGCAACACAAGATAGGCAAAAGCCTTATGCAGACAGGAACATGTTTTTCAAGGCGTTCCAAGTTGGGGAACAAGTGTACTTGCGTATCAAACTAAAGAAGAGCTCCTTGCGGATTGGATCACGTACCAAGTTGGCACCATAGTTTTGTGGACCCTTCAGTATCATTGAGAGGATTGGGCTAGTAGCCTATCGACTTTCACTACCTCCGATAGTGAAATTCCATGATGTTTTCCATGTATCTTTGCTTAATAAGTATGTTAAGGATGTTGATCATGTGATTGCCTGGTCTATATTGCAAGTGGAACCAGATGGAGAATTCCAGCTGGAGCCTCAATGTATATTGCAGAAAAAGGTACTCATGCTCTGCAACCAAGCAATAGAGCCGGTTAAAGTGCAATGGAAGAACTTTAGGACCGATGAAGCTACATGGGAGATGGCAGATCAGATGTGGCCCATGTATCCTTCCTTGTTTGTCAGTTGAGGAAAAGTAGCGTTGGAAATAATACTGAGAGGGGGGGGGGGGTTGAATCAGTATTATCAAATCCATTATTTTTCATTTCACAATTAGATTTTTATACGCTACTTCAGTTATGGGAAACTGCGTATATACGCTACTATGTATAAGGCAACCAACGTATATCAGTAAACTTATGATTCATTAAATGTTAATCTTTAATCAGTGCATCATAACTTCATTAACCATAAGAACAGTAAATAGGTGTAGTAAGATAGAACAGATCATCACACACATGGACACAAGATATAAGGTGGAAACCCAATGTGGGTGAAAACCACCTGCTGCAATTTGTCTCTATCTTCTTTTAATAAGAAACTTATTTTTACAATATTTTTGTACTGGTGCAGTCTTATACCAGTACGCAGGCTTCTACCTGCAGAAGGCTACAACCTTCTCTCCTTCTCTAGCTTCTCCTGGAAGGGAGCTACAAACCCCATAGCTCTTGTACTAGCTGATGTACTAGTACGTAGGTGCCGACCTACAAAAGGCTACCACCTTCTCTTTCTTCCTCCAGGTACCACGTTTCATAAATTTTCAGACTGGATACTCCTGAAGCACAACACCATAATCTGAAGGCCACGTTTCATCCAATTTTCATACTGGACCCATCAATATTATTGAAGCACAAAATCAATCACCACTTGCATCATCAATCTCTGAATCACCCAATACTGAATCACTGAAACCTTATCAACAAAATGCAGTCACTAGAACACAGAGCAGAACACAAAACTCTGCAACAATATTCAGAACCAACTGTATCATCAAAAATCATGCATCAGATTACATACGCTACTTGGAAGAGCCGAACCAGTGTGTATATGCAACTTCACCAAAGTGAACCAGCGTATATGTCATCAATTACTTATAACTTCACTGCACTTCCTGACTCCAGACATACCCAGATCATTACATATACAAGGATAATACGTATGTTAGCAACCAGATCTAGTCCATCAGATCACATAAAGATAAGTCATTATGATCCTGATCCATTGTAGATCTCATCCATCAACACTGAAGCTAAACATAATCAACCAATTTGAATATGTAGAATATTGACACCAATAAACAGTCACTAGAACTCAGGATTTGCATCAGCAACCATAATCACCTATAGCTTCAAACATCTTAGTTTATATGGTATACGCTATTTAGATGTATCTAACCTATGTATATGTGCACTTTTGTCATAGTCAACCGGCGTATACATCTGTAAATATTCATTCATGATTTGTAGCTATTCCAAACTTGAGTTATACCCAAATCATAATATTTACAGAACATTACATGCGTCAGTATACAGGTCTAGAATAAGCATGATCAAACCATATAGAGATGATTCATTCCAAGCCATAAGATCCCGACCCATCATTAGATCTTGTCCTCCATCTACCGCTAAGATTTCTCCTTGGCTTAGATCGAGCAAAGCATCATAAACCCATAACCTGCATACTAGATCTCTTACTATATTTGATATTCAAGAATTTCTGAATGCCTTTGCCTAATGATCTTCTCCTCCTTTTATAGTCTTAGGCCTTACTCAATACCATGGTCCAAAACCACTTAGAACCAATACCTTGGACCAAAAACCTGGGGTCAACACGTCGGACAGGATACCTTGGACCAATACCATGGATCACAATACCATGGTCCAAATACCATGGACCAAAACCAAATGTACATGCCTTTCCTTGCATGAAAGTGTGTGTATACGTATACGCACTGTTTGGTAGGCTACCCCGCGTGTATACGCGGCTTTATCAAGGGGAACCTGCATATATCTCTTTTTCTTCATTCTGTGAGACTGAACTGTGATTTGTTATCTTAGTAAGTTGCCATCAAGGACAACACCTGTACCATAATGCTAATAATCTCCCCCTTTGGACTTGATGGCAAAGCTAACTTTCCATACTGAGAACTGTCATCTTAATGAATTGTCATTGTACATTATATCTGAACTGATTCCTTCGAGCTGCCTTGTATCCCATGTCTTCTGTAGATTCATCTAGTTATATATAAGTGAGATGTTCTGCTATAAGTGGGTTGCCATCAAGTACAACACATGCATCATAATGCGAACAAGTAGCCTTGATGTGGTGGTTTAGTGATTGCTTATGGTGGTTTGGTAGTTTCTTTACAGCGGTTTAGTATTTTCTTTATGTTGGTTTAGTATATGCTTTATGGCGATCGATATATGCTTTATGATGGTTTATACATGTTATATGTTGTTTTGATATATTATTTATGATGATTTGATACATGTTATATGATGTTAGTATATGTTTAATATATGTTGGTATATGATTTGGCATATGTTTTGGTATATATAGTTTTTATGATGTTGCTATATGTACACCCATGTATGGATGTAAATACTGTAACGAGTTGTGTTATAAAGATCCACTATGCGGTATGGGTGTCATGTTATTATGCTATCATGTGGTTATGTTATCATGATGTTATGATGTCATGTGGATTGGCACTCAGCGGGATGATCATTGTAAATATTGTAATGAGCTGTGATATAAAGCTCCACTATGCAGTATGTTTTCATGTTGTCATGATGTTCTTTTCTCTTGAGCAGATATTTCATTATAAATACTGCATCGACTTGTTATAAAGCTCCATGAGAAGCATGTCTTCTTTCAGTAGGTTGTTGAAGTATATGTGTGATTAAATATTGAGGATGGTGTTCCCCAAGGGGGAGGGTTTTATAATAGCCTTGGTGAAAATTTCATGTAATAAAAGTTAAAAACAATAACCACGGATGAATGGGACACTTATTCCAAGCTGAATGTTGGGAAAGACATCCTAGGGGGTGTTCATTTAGTTGTTTATGGCTAAGGAAATTGGCAAAGGCAATGACTAAGGCATTAAATGGTATTTTTGGCACATTTATTTATGAAAATAATGGAAATTAGGAGAAAAAGGAGGTGAAAGGTCATAGGTTACACGGGAGGAGGAAAATGAAGGAAAATAATGGAAAATGAAGAAAATAGAAGCCTCATTCATAAAAAGGCTTCTAAGAATCAATTGGTAACCTTTTGTCAGTTTAGCTTTGGAGCTCTCTCATGATTCTCTCTCTCTCATACTCTTGGACACTTAGAGTTTCCTTGGAGCACTTTAGCATTGGAGTAAGGAAGGAAAATAATACAAGACGAATCAAAGATCAAGTAGGGAAAGGCAGGATAAAGTAGCTACAACAGGCTTCATTGCATGTATCAACTTGCATGTGTATTTTCCTTGCTAGATTTTGCATCCATGGGATTTCATGTTTTTCTTTTCTACCATGACATGGGTTTTTCTAGGTGTGACAATATTTTTAGCCTAGCCTTGCCATTTCTTGATAGTTTTGATGAGATTGGTTCTCTCATGTGGTTTATGGGGGATGGCAAGATTGGATTCAAATCTAAGTGGGGTGGATTTTCGAATTGACAAACACATGGTGGTAGTGGTCCTTGAACCGAATTGAGGATGCTCGAAGCCACTGGCTTAGTAACCCTTGAACCGGAATTTGGGTTGCTGTTAAGCCAAATTGTGTGCATCGATGGCCTAGGAATTCTTGCTGATGAATGGTGGGATATAAGGTAAAGCCAATAGGTGGATTTTGTCTCCGTTGGGCCTATTGATTCCGAGATGGAATGCACGGTAAAAACTGGAGAGTATGTCTTGGTATAGGGCCTAGTGATCCCTCAATCGAACTGTGGATGCATGGTAAATCCTGAGAGACTAGGATGCACTCAAATTCCTCATGGTGTAGGCAGAGAACTCTGGTGGAATACACATTGATTGGTTTTTTTGGTGTGTTCTATGAGTCCCACATTCCTGCTTGGAATATGGCACAGGGGTCATTGGCTGAAGAGAGACTTGACTCAACCAATCTATGATCGGGTGGAACGTGGTAGTCCCATTTTTGGTCAGTTCATTCATTGATTAATGAGAAATTGATTCCATTAATTTTCATGTGTAAATGTAGTAGTGTATATATGGATTTTGATGGCTAATATGTTTATTGTAATTCTATTCCTATTATAATGGTTATATGTTCATTTTATGGCAGCAACTATGTTTAGCTCTCAACATGTTTTTACTTGTATTTGAATGGATATTTTATCTATGACCTAATAAGTGATAAGGAAACAAATGACATGAGGAAACAATGGTTCATGGTGCTTCTCAGATAAGTAAGAGATCCCTACACTTAACTCTATTGTTTATACCAGTAGGTTACATGTCGATGATATGTTTGATGAAATGTTTGTCATGGCTAGTAGGGGTCTAGTTAAGGCCTTGATCAACTATTTACTTTTGCATCATTGTTTCATTGTACTTTACTTAATTATGAGCTTTCGTTCCATTATGTGTAGTGGCCTAGGCTCTAGGCTTGAAAAAGTGGCTCAAATCCCAGAGTCGTTGACACATAATTGGAAAGTTTGGACCATAGTTGCTGGCAGGTAGGCCTATGACAGTGACTTTAGGTCTTTGGCCGCTCCCTTGCCCATATCATGAGAGCGACTGAGCCTTAAATTGTCCAGAATAGCAATGGGACCCAGGGATAGGTTGTCTGAGTGGTTGACCTGTCTCTTGAAGGTTTTGTTGATGATGTTTGATGACTATGGGTGATGTTCCATCGATTCCACTTCCTTTAGGTTACCTTGGAGGTCAAATATGATCATAGTAGCCTCTCGTCTCATGTTTACCCCAATTGGTATGGTTACTTGGGTGGATGTGGGAGGAGGGTGTTACACAAGGATTGTCTCAATATGGAAATCAACCATGGTCAATCATGTTTATTTTAGGGTTTATAAAATTTATCTTAGAGTTTATATACCTTAGATTTATAATTTTTATCCCATGGGTTTATAATATCAATCCCTTGGGTTTATTAATCTAAGGGTTCATATTTCTAAGGTTTAATAATATTCCCTTAGGTTTATAATCCCTTGGGTTTTTAGTATTAATCCCCAGAGTTTATTATTCCCTTAGGTTTATAATATCAATCATGGTCAACCATGGTCCAATGTCGCATTGTCACAAAGATTCTCTCGATTTGAAAATCAATCATGGTCAACCTTGGTCAACCATGTTTATTTTAGTTTTTATAATATTATTCAATATTATTCTCTTGGGTTGAATATCATTCCCTTGGGTTCAATATTATTCCCTTGGGTTCATAATCCCTTGAGGTTTTAGTATTAATACCTTGGGTTTATAATATAAATTACTTGGCTATATTAATCTAAGGGTTCAACCATGGTCGAGCATGGTCCAATGTCACATTCTGACAAAGATTGTCTCATTATGAAAATAAACCATGGCCAGCCATGTTTATTTAAGGGTTTATAATATCTATCTTAGGGTTTATGTACCTTGGGTTTAATATTATTTCTTTGGTTTTTTAGTATTAATTCATTGGGTTTATTATTCCCTTGGTGAATCATGTTGAACCATGGTCAATCATGGTCAACCATGGTTAATCATAGTCAACCATGGTCAACCATGTTTATTTTAGTGTTTATAATATTTATCTTAGGGTTTATGTACCTTGGGTTTATAAAATTAATACTTTGAGTTTAATATTATTCAACCATGGTCAACCATCGTCAACCATGTTTTATAAAATCAATCGTGGTCAACCATGGTCCATCATTGCATTGTAACAATGATTGTCTCAATATGAAAATCAATCGTTGTCTCAACCATGGCCCAATGTCGTATATGACAAAGATTGTCTCAATATGATAATCATGGTCAACCATGGTCAATCATGGTAAACCTTGGTCAACCTTGGTCAACCATGGTCAACCATATTTTATAAAATCAAACGTGGTCATCCATGGTCAATTATGGCTGAACATCACATTGTGACAAAGATTGTTTTGATATGAAAATCTACCATGGTTAAGCATGGTCAACCATGGTCCAATGTCACATTGTGACAAGGATTGTTTCAATATGAAAATCAACCATGGTCAACCATGACAAAGATTGCCTCAATATGATAATCAACCATGGTCCAACCTCGCATTATGACAAAGATTGTCTCGATATGTAAATCAATCATGGTCAGACATAGTCCAATGTCGCATTATGTCAAGGATTGTCTCAATATGGAAATCAACCATGATCAACCATGTTTATTTTAGGGTTTATAAAATTTATCTTAGAGTTTATATACCTTGGGTTTATCATTTTTATCTCTTAGGTTCATTAATCTAAGGGTTCATACTCCTATGGCTTAATATTATTCCCTTAGGTTTATAATTCCTTGGGTTTTTAGTATGAATCCCTAG
Source organism: Pinus taeda (assembly GCA_000404065.3). Taxonomy (NCBI): domain Eukaryota; kingdom Viridiplantae; phylum Streptophyta; class Pinopsida; order Pinales; family Pinaceae; genus Pinus; species Pinus taeda. The sequence continues at coordinate 12,823 of APFE030969037.1, forward strand.
GGTTTATTATTCCCTTAGGTTTATAATATCAATCATGGTAAACCATAGTCAATCATAGTCAACCATGGTCAATCATGGTCAACCATATTTTATAAATTCAATCATTTTCAACCATGGTCCAATGTCACACTGTGACAAATATTGTCTCAATTTGAGAATCAACCATGGTCAACCATTGTCCAATGTCAAATTGTGACAAAGATTCTCTTGATTTGAAAATCAATCATGGCTAACCATGGTCCAACATCACATTGTGACAAATATTGTCTCAATATGACAATCATGATCAACCATGGTCAATCATGGTAAATCTTGGTCAATCGTGGTTAACCATAGTCAAGCATGTTTATTTTAGTGTTTATAATATTTGTCTTAGGGATTATATACCTTGGGTTTATAATATTATTCCATTAGGTTTAATATTATTCCCTTGTGTTCATAATCCCTTGGGGTTTTAGTATCAATCCTTTGGGTTTATAGTATCAATTCCTTGGGTTTTTTAATCTCAGGGCTCAACCATGGTTGAGCATGGTCGAACATCGCATTGTGACAAAGATTGTCTCATTATGAAAATCAACCATGTTCAACCATTGTCAAACATCTTTATTTAAGGGTTTATAATATCTATCTTAGGATTTATGTACTTTGGGTTTATATAATATAATCTGTTGGGTTTATTATTCCCTTGGATTTATAATATTAATATTGGCCAACCATGGTTAACAATGTTTTATAAAATCAATTATGGTTAACCATTTTTAATTATGGTCAGCCATGGTGTGACGTTGCAATATGAAAAACATTGTCTCAATATGAAAATCAACCATGGTAAACCATGGTCCAATGTTGCATTGTGACCAAGATTGTCTTGATATGAAAATAGACCATGGTTAACCATGTTTATTTTAGGGTTTATAATATTTATCTTCGGGTTTATATAGCTTAGACTTATAATATTGTTCCCATGGGTTTAATATTATTCTGTTGCGTTCATAATTCCTTGGGGTTTTAGTATTCATCCCTTGGCTTTATTATTCCCTTGGTTTTATAATATCATTCCCTTGGGTTTATTAAGTAAAGGGTTCATATTACTAGTGCCTAATATTATTCCCTTGGGATTTTAGTATTAATCCCTTGGGTTTTTTTATTCCATTCAGTTTATAATACTAAATCATGGTCAACCATGAACAATCGTGGTCAAGCATAGTCAACCATATTTTACAAAATCAATCATGGTTAACCATGGTCCAATATGACCTATTTAAAGGTAGAAACTTTCCATGTTAATTAGTTCTTTAGTGCCAATAAAATACCAAGCAAAAGTCTATTTAAATATAACCCCTTATTTAAATTTCATGATCCTAATATGTATAAAATTTTAACCTAAAACATATTTATGATAGAAAAATGATTTTTTTTTAATGAAAACATGAAAAATTAACCCATATACTAATATGCCAAAAAAAATTCATTAATATGTTGTAACACTAAAAAATAACAATGTGTGAACAATATACAAATATGAAAGTGATAATTTGTACAGATGGTCAAGTGCGTTCACAATGTTTAAAAAGGATAAAGAAAGTTGGTCGGAAACTCTTTCATAGAATTACGTCTCTTCAAATCTAGTTTTGTTAAAGTTATGAAAGCTTCTCTATGAGTCCTTCAAATCTAGTTTTGTTAAAGTTATGAAAGCTTCTCTATGAGTGGTTGTGGCTAGTACTTGAAGTGCCGAAAATAAAAATCTCAATAGGCATTAAATGAACATTAATTATATATGTTTACTGTTAGATTTTGACAAACCAATTATCTTAATTATTCAATAATAGATATATACAACCCCATTCATTTAATGCCCATTGACAAACTATATATTTATTATTCCACGATATCTCCCGTTCACAATCAATTCACTTTCTCACGTCCTGCGGGGAAGTGAGCAAACAACTCTTATGTTCCTGAGGTTCGAAACAACCATTTACTGAAAACTAAATATGATCAGCTATATCATGATGTCTTATTACTTCTCATGAATTGTTTCACTTTTATTAGTTATAATGACGGTTTCATTTCACTCTAGTTTAAATCTTTTATGTTTATTGAGCAGAGAGTTTATTGAATTATAGTTATCGAAATTGATTTCAAATTAGTTTTAGCGAATGGTAAATTAATGTCTTAATACTTTTGGAGTTTAACAAAAAAAAATATAATACTAATGAGAAAGTAAAAGTAATTTCTATTGTTAATTTTTATTTTTTTATTTTATTTATATCGCTACAATTTAGAATTTTGAACACGTGTTCTACTTAATGTTAAGCATTTAAGAAAAATAAAATCAATTTATAGGTTGAATTGTAAATGTAAATTCCAAAACAATTTGCATATATTTGATAATGGATGGGTTTTGAAATTAGATATAAATTAAGGTCGATGTCTCCAAATTAAACATAAATTAAGGCTCATCTGATCATCCTTCAACACATTAAACCTCTCTTATTGTATTAGTTAATGTATTTTTTACTTTAATACATTCATTATGAAGGTTTATGAATAATTGCATACTTGTGTTTAATATTATTTATTTTTGTGGAACATTGCGAGAATATTGGGTCGATTATGAATATTTGGAGGAAGAAATAATTTAGGGACTTGCTCCCTAATATAGGAGGATCAATATTAAATAATAAATCAACAAGATACTATGGAATTATGACACAGATTGTGGAGCTCCAATGATTGTGAAAATCTAGGAATGTGTTCCCTACCATTTAATGCAGGCTCCCAGTATTGGGAACCAGATCCACTAATCAAGGAATTTTGGTGGAGAAAGCTTCCTCCTTTAATGGAGAATGATTCCTAATCATTTTGTATAAGTACCAAGTCAACTTTCCTTCTAAGGGTGAATTTTTATTAGTTTCCTTGTCGAGAGAACTTGTATTTTTGTATCTCCATTGTCATTTCTTGAAAGGATGTAATTGTATTGATGAAAATAATGAAGATTGGTGCCATGTTCAAATTTTAAGTCTTAGTCTCCTCCATAGGACTATGGGTTTCCTTAGGCTTGGCCATCCCAGGATTCTTAAATGTTGGAAATAATACTGAGAGGGGGGGTGAATCAGTATTATCACATTAATAAAACTTTTTCATTTCCATAACCAGATTCATATATGCTACTTCCACAACTTCTTATGATTAAGTTAATTGATCTTCAATGAGTGCGTTAGAACATTATCAACCATATTATCAGTTAACAGATGCAGTAACATAGAATAGATCATCACACATAAGGCACACACATGAACACCATGATATAAGGTGGAAAACCAATGCGGGAGAAAACCACCTGCTGCAAGTCATCTCAATCTTCTTCTTAATAAGAAAATCCTTTTACAATATTTGTACTGGTGCAGTCTTATACCAGTATGGGAGCTACAACCCCTTTGCTCTTGTACTAGCCGATCCATTTACTAGTACGCAGGCTGCTACCTGCTACAATGCTCCAA
>APFE030969037.1:23029-69946 GCA_000404065.3 Pinus taeda
CTTACTTGTGAACTGTCATCTGATCCCTTTTTGCTATCCGGTAACCCATGCATTCTATCACATCTGATATATCTTCTGAATGTATACAAGTCAGATGATCTTCTATGAGAGGGTTGCCATCAAGTACAACAAATGCATCATAATGCCAACAAATTTGTCCAAAGATGCCCAATGTTATGAAATCATGGATACATCAGAAAACAAATCTAACTTACCCTTCTCCTCTTGGCTGATTAGGGTTTCCTTGAGTTTTTCCTTCAACTACTTGTTTTTTACCTTGGCAACCTGATTCCTTGTGTAATAATGGATGGCCATTTTATTTTGCAACTTGTTATCCCCGTTGGCCTTTTCAAGTAGATTCTCAAGGTGGAAATTGACTTTGTCAAGCCAAAAATCGTTGTCCTCATTTATTTCCATGGCAATCTTATCTTCAAAGGCCAATTCTTCAATTGGTGGCTTTTGTTCTCTTTCCCTCTGAAGTGCCTTCCTAAGACCCATTGCCCTTGGTCTCTTCCTTGCCACATGTCCTTAATGCTTCTCAGTGTCCTCATGGTCCACCAATTCCTTTCCTTTAATCTCTTGTTTCTTGGCTTTGAATTGCTCTTTCTCCATGACTAGCTGTTTTGCCCTAAGTTGACTTTTTTCTTTCTCAAGGAATGAAATGATGAATTTGGCCCTTTCGAAATTGTCCTTGAGCTCCATGATTTGAGAATCCTTCTCTTTGATGACTTGTTGCAGGGTTTTATGCTCATCATGTGCCTCCAAATCAACTAGGTCAAAGTCATGCTCAATGGCCTCCTCATCATGCAAAGAAGCCTCATGATGTGATGGTGATCCTTGTTCTGTTCATGTAGTATGCTTGGCCCCTTCCTCAATTTGAGGAGAAAACACAAGCCTTTTGCCTCTATGATATGTCTTGGTCACCTCAGGCCTAGGTGCCTTGGAAACATCATCATGTTTGTTTGATGACCCCACCTCCATGGGATGTACTGACATGGTTTAGTGCTGCCTTGGTGAAGTGGTTATGTGTGTTTTCAAGGCTGCCTCAATGAAGGTGTCCCATTTCACGTTCTTCTCTATCAACTGATGGAGTACTATAACCTTTATCAGGCTATGGTGAAAGAGGCTTGGATAATGCACTTTTCCTTTCAATTTCACCCTTTCAGACATTTTGGTTAGGCTCCTATACAAGTAGCTGGACAAATTTAGAGACTTGGCAACTGTAAAGTGCATGAGCAGTCTTACGTGGTATTGGTACAGCATAGAAAATCTTCCCTCACATGTGAAGAAATTCATGACAGCCTTCATCAATGGTGCATATCTCTCCAACAAGTATTTTAATGGGAAAACATGTGAGTGAGCTCTTCTTTATTGTGATTTCAAGTAGGGTTTTTACTCTTCTAGGTCTAGGTTCATGCCTTTGAACCCGTTTTCACCATGGTTTGGTATGCATGTAGCCTGAGAGATAGCATCCACTAAAAACATGAAATCAGTCCCTGCAATAGTGATCTTGTCTTCCTTCAAGGTGAGGGAAAATATACCTGTGAGATGTGTAGAATTTTCTACACATCAGCTAGCTTCGATACCATGTAGAACTTTTTCTACAAAAACTCGCTTTGATAACATGTAGAAATTCCCACCTATAGATCACCTGATAATGCAACATACTAATGCAAAATACTTGATATACTTCTACAACAAATTTAGCAGAAGCTTAATCGAACATGAGCAACATGAATAAGAACACATATAATTGATATGGAGAAATCAATCACACATAACACAGAAGATATAACTAGGGGAAAGCACCAGCCTAAAACCCCATCTCTATATTATCATACAAGTGGAAATATAGCCAATATTACAAAAAGAATCAGCTCAAAAGCTATCCTGCTCTCTCTGCAATACCTCTGCTGCTCATAGACAGTCAAAGGCCTCTATCTAACCTCTGGTCTATGCTCCAAGCCTCCTATTTCTTTGCACAATTTTGCTTGGGGTCTAGTGCAGCCACTTGTGTGTATTAGCCTCTTCACACACTCACCAACCTCTGATCCAACTACGTAGCCCTGAAGGAGATAAATCCTCATCATGGATGAGCTTCATTTATAGGAAAAATATTCATCCAACTGATAGTACACTTTCCCTTCTCTGATCTCAACTGGGTCTCTGTCTCAACTGACATGCATGAGTTATCCATGAGTGAATACTTAGCTATCTTAAATACAATAGTTACATGCATGCAAGCATTAACTAACTAAACTCTCATTAATTTAACAAACTGTTGAATTAATCTAACTGGACTTGACTCAGTTAATTGAGCCAACTAATTACAACTCAATATTACAACTCATCCTTATCCCTTTAACTAATAGATAAATTCCTCAATTAATAGATAAACTATTGCATGTCCTCACATAGACTTCAAGTTTGATTTTCCTTAACTAATTAACTCAAGATGAATTAGTTAATTAATTTTCAAACTGCTGTTAAGTTCAAATTCGAATTTTACTTCCTATGTTTAGTCCAGGGACTGACTAAAATAGGAATCCATCCTGAACTGCTAAAAATAGAATGCTATTTTTAGCACTTCCATTTTTCATTCCCTATTGCTCAATCCAACACTCGTACTCAAACTGCTATTTTTAGCACTTCTATTTTTAGCATTTCTTGTTGCCATTTTCAACAAGATGCTCATGGTAACCTACTTCCTGCACTCTTTGACAAAACCCTAAAAAATTGACATCTTCAAAGAATTTCATGAAAAATGGGGAGGAGGTGATTTCATTGCAATTAGAGGGCCCAAACCGCAGTATCTTTCCCCCCTTGTTGTAATTCCTCTTATATGATGGTGATGAGTCAGGCTCCATACTTCAAACCCTAGGTGAAAGGCAAGAAAAAATAGTGAAATTTTTTGTTGTGAGGGAATGAGGTGGTATGATGGACTTAGGAGTTGCCTAAATTTGTAAGGAAATTTAGGATGGTAGGGGATGATATCAGTGAGTAGCGGGAAAAGGAATTTTGGGAAATGAGTGAGGGGAGGGGGTGGAAAAGGACAAAACAAAGACCTATCCTAGAAAGAGATAAGGTAGATTAGGGTTTAGAGGAAAATGATGGAAAATGAGGGGATAAGGCTTTGTGATGGATGGAAATGGTGTATTAGCTACAAATAGAGGTGCAGGGACAAGGAATCTAGGGCTTAGGGCAGCAACTCATCATTTGAGGATCAAAACCATGAAATCATGTAAACCCTAGAAGAATAAGTATTTGATCATTTTCTTGACATATGAGGCAAAGGAGGGCATGAAAATTATTAAACTTACTTGCTATAGAGTTTGGAGGAAGAAATGACTTAGCAGGAGCTTTGAAAAATGAATTTTGGTGGTCAAACAACAATTTTGGACAACTCTATCCCATGTACGACGAAAGCTTCCTGTGTGTAACGTGCTGTGTACGTGCACATCAAAGGCTCTCCGTGCACAGTAAGAGTCAATTTTTTCCAGTGAGGGCTATGGAATCAAAATTTTTTTCAAAGGAGAGGGGGGAGCTCGATGCTAGGATGGTAGACAAGTGCAAATGAGTGTGAATGATCTCCTCCATGTGCTTTTATAATTTTCTTTTGGTGTCTAAGTGATTAATGAGGTAGGAAGGCCCACCTCACCAATTCACTTTGTTTTTTTAGTTTTGTAGCCTTAGGACCTCTTCTTGTAACTTTATAACCTTAGGAACATGATTACATATAACAACATAAATTACATTTGAAATGAAGTGTTATTGAACAAATTTACCTATTGCTACTCCTCATTTTCCATATTTATACATGAAATGATTGATTTTGTGACCTTAACCCTAATGACCTAATGGTGACACTGAGCTGAATGGAGACCATGATGATGTGATTGAAGTGATATTAATGATGTTTTCATGATGGTAGACTCAACTGAGAGATGAAATTTACCAAGATATGAAATTCTTGAGAGAGTGGAAATAACCCTAGTCACACTAGCCAATGACCAAATTTTTATTTGAAGACTCACTGAAATGACAAAAATTTGACTTGACACCCTAACAACACGTTGTAAGAGCATATTTTATCATTGGTGACAGGCTAAACTGATTGACACGAACACCCTCACATATAACCTTACTTTTTTTGCGACTTGGGAACCCAGACAATTCATTAGCAAAACAATATTGTGCCCAACCCAAAGTCTCCCTTTCTCCAACTTGAGGTCAATGATGCCAAGTTGGACGTTCACCAAGTCAAATTTCAAAAAGGTCTACAAATGACAATTTTTATATTTTTATATTTTTTAAGATTGAAATGAGAATTTTCTAAATTATTATTGGACCAAAGCCCTAAAATTTACTCATTTAAAAGAACCTAGAAAATACAAATTTATTGGGAACATGCCATTTGTTTAGACTTCTTCTGCAACTGTTGGTTCTGCATATTCAAACTAACATAGGTAGGTCTTGCGAATGATGTGGGTGTGCTAAGGCGATCACCTACCTCTTGCTTGCACATGACTTATGCATCTTGGATGTGTAATGCCCAACGACAACATATTTTTATCTCATGAGGAGAAAAGTTGCTATAATATAGTAGGGCTCATCTTGGGACACTACTAGGAGCTCTACTATGGGATGGTGTTTACTCATATCATCAAGGACACCTCAAATAGGTCATCTATATCACATATATTTGGAATTTCTCTTTTTTATTACGGGATATCCCTAGAGATCAATTTTAGGAAATTCCATTCTAACTAAATAAAAAGAATCTTCTTTTTTTATCCTCAATGAAGAAAAATAATGGTCATCAAATACATCGAAAATAGATTTTGGCTATTGCAAAATTCCAAATGATAAGGGTTTTTACTTAAGATAAGATTATCTAGTCCCACTGATGGGTTCTTTTCATCATAGTTGTAAGGATGAGAAGAGGTTTGCACTGCAAACCTTAGCTAGTAGGAAGGAATTCATGGTTGAATCTAATCAACTAGTAGTGGTAACATCATCCCAATTGGCTAATGCTATATGTTGGATGAACTTGTTTGCACCCCTTGTTGGTGCTTATCTTCTTTTATGCCTTCTTTTATGCCGTAGCAGCTCATTATTGTCCCTTAATAGAAGATAAGCACCAACAAAAGGTTAGATATCAAGAAAGCTCTATCTCTTCCTTAATAGTAAAACGTAGATATCAAGCAAGCTCTATCTCTTCCTATCACAAAAGGTTAGACTAGCATCCACACACACATAGGAGGACTACACTCATCCCTAACATATATGGTATGGGTTTCTTATGCATAGGCTAAGGAGATACTTATCAGTGCTGTAAATTGGTTTTGATGTGGAGACTATGAAAAAGAATAATATCATATGGCACATTAGACACACTGAATGGGTTTGAAACCATCCTCTTGCATAGATACACACCTTAACATGGGGTGAAACTCTCATAAATCAATAGGACACACTTGATGGCTCGGACAAGCCTCCAACCTCCCTCCATATAACACTTGACGGGTTGAAACCCTACATCAGGAAGTAAGGAAGGAAGGATGAGTTCGCATTTTGGTTGCGACCATCATAGTTGGATGGGGAAAGTTCAATGTCTCGATGCAAGTTTCGTCAAGCCTCTCAATCAAAGGCATCCTACCACTATTATGGAAACCCCCAGAAATGCTAGTTTTCCCATTTGATATCACCAATGTGGGATTTCCTCATTGAACCACTCAAAATTAGATTTTAACACTATGGAAAAATGTGAAATGAGAGGGATCTGCTAGAGTAACTATCATTCTCACTATTTACAAGGAAGGAGGGGTTTTCATAATGAACCATAATAATATGCAGGAAGGAATTGGTGTTTGCATAGCTCTCAATCATAACTGATCTCATGGTGGTGCCCTTTCATGGTGGATAGTTCAGTTTAACCACCCCATCAACTATGTGGTTACTAAAAGCTTCTCCTATTTGTTTTGTTGAACCTCACTAACTTCATGGGGAACAAAAAATTTGGCTATCCAAACAACCATATGAAAAATCTTCGACTCAGTCGACCTCAAAGAAATCCAAGGGGACACTCCCTAACACTCCCTGGCACACATTGCCACACTCTGAAATTTGGCACAATCTTTCCATGTCGCCCTGACACTCTAGCATTCCTTAGCACTACCTAACATACCTTTTCACTCCCTCCTTAGCACACCTATAACTTATTGGCACTCCCTATCACACACTCTTATTCATTTATTTCCACGCATTTGAAACTAACACTCCCTTGTGTTTCCCTAACACTCCATAATACTCCTTGATATGCATTGGCACACCATAGCACCTAACAGATCTTGGCATGTTTCTTTGGACTCTATATTGTGGGGAGTGATTAAAGTTGTAACACAATTCAATTAATTTACACCTCCAATGTAAATGACATCACTATATGTTTGTGTTAGGTTGTTAGAGAGGTTATTTATAGACAATACATTTAATGTACTTAGACTTTATCTTTTCAGGGCCTCGACTCTAACATGGATTTGTAACAAGAACAATTCATGCAAATGAAAAGGGGCCTTTTTGTTTAACCACATATGCACAAGAGCACCAAATGCTGCCCTTCAGATCCCCCTTGGTTTGTTCAAAGTGGGTTTACATTCAAGTCAAGTTGAAACTAATCATAATGACCTTCCTCTTCTTAATATTGATGACAACAAACTCATCTTTGACCTTAGACAATCTCGTTAGATATGAAGTCACTCCTTTACCCCATATCATCTTGGTGTACTTCAACTTATCCGCCAATACCAGTACCCATTTCTCATTCTTAATCTGGAACAAATTCTGAAGAGCCATCCACATCTCATGTGCAGTGTTCTTCCTGGACACTTCCAGCTCCTTTAGATCAGTTGGCTTCTTGATGGCTTTCTCGGTGAACTCCCAGATCTTTTTGACCTACAAGACCAACTTAATACTTTCCTCCCATGGAATATAGTTGGACAACCCCTCCAACTTGTCCTCATGCTGGAGACTAGCCTGCAATTTCGACATTGTCACTTACAATGTGACCAACTCCCTCTAAAGTTGTACTTCATTGTGCACACTCTAATTCACTGTCTTGCAAACTATCTCAGACACCCTATGATACCATTTTGAATTTCCATGATCTTGGGTCTAGGATAGAATCTTAGAATCTCCGACGCTACCAAACCAAGAATCTCAACAAAAGTTACTTTGCACAGTCGAAAATAAATAGCAATAAATTACACATGCACAAGTATAGACAACATTTCAACAAAAGTATTGTACAAATATGTACAACCCAATATTCATTATATTAAACCAATCTAAATAATACAACAATCTATGGAATCAATCCTACACTAAATCAAACCTACCTTCTCATTTTTAAGATCTTTGTGAGCTTTCACTTATGAACCTTAAATTTAGTGCCCTTTAGTACCTCGAATGATGAAATAGAAGGCGTTGTGATAGGAGGTAAACTCCATCCCCCTTCATCTTTGTTAAGACCTCTAGAGACACCTACAATCTATGCCCCTCCTTTGACTCAACATTATTTTTTTTTCCACTTCCTTTACAAACCCTCCCTTCAAGGGCATCCTCATAGGAAGAGATTATGGTAGAAATATTATGACAAAAAATGGGGCACATCATCTCTTTACAGGGTTTAAAGGGAGGGGTATTGGAAAATAAGTGTCTTATCCTCTATATCCATTAATGCCTTCTCAACGCATAAGTGAAACAACATAGTGATAACTAGACCCAAATATAGATCTCAGCATTCAAGGCCAAACTCAAATATAAAGAATCACACCATGGATTAAGAATTGGCATTTGGTTTTGGTAAAATCAAGGACCTCCTTTCAAGATGATGACCTTGCTTTTAGCATTCTCAAAATAAAGGGTTAAAACCCACATTAAAAAGGGGATATTTGCACCTTAGCCTTTGCAACCTTTGCCGATGACATATCTATCTAATGGACTATTCTGGATATCAATGTTAGGTCTTGGAATTCTAGAGTACCAAATCAATGCTTTTGAGAGGCAAAATCCATAGCTCCAACTAAAATTTTGTCCTATTGAAGATGAAACTTGAAAATTTTTGCTAATAGGAGACATTTTCCCTTTCTTTTGATTGATTTACAACAAACTTCAATGCCTCTTCCTTCTTATCTCCCTCTTCCATTCCCCAACAAAAAATCATTAATCTTATATCATAAACACTCTATATAGATAAGAATTGGAATCATTTCCCTCAACTCATGGGGTGCCTTTACACCTCAACCCATGCAAGTAGACCAAGGTCCATGGTACAACCCATCACAATCTAATATGGATCTAATTGTCTCCTCAAAGCTAGGGAATAAGACACCTTACAATGCAAAATGGTCAAGCCATCTGAAGCTTGTGTGGGATATTTGCCTTCATGGAACACATTCTAGCCACTGATCATCAAACACAATTCACTAACACCAATAACACACAACAAAAGTCCAAGATACTTGTAATATGTGGCCCACACCCAAGGCACTTAGACTACACCTCCATAAAATGCACCTTCAACTTTGGATGTCCAAAAATAGTAATATCCTAACCCAATATGGCCTATTTTTTATATTTGTGTACTTCACTCCTTATCAAATCCTTGCACCTCCTTAACACTCCATGAGAAATCTACTCTAATGGTCACCTTCAAATTTCCAACACCTTTTGCAACACGAAAAACCACCTATATAAGTTGCAACAACCTTCTCAACTTCTTTAGTGGGTTGCACATATCTTTCACATTTCTTCTTCAGCTTGAAAAGTGGTAGTGCAAGGAGAGGGTATCAACTTCAATCAAGGAATGTTCACTTAGTACCACTTCCAAGTTTCCTTCCCGCAACTTGTCAAATGTATTAAGTTAGCTTCACAACTTCTCATGGTGCATAACTTGCTTGTCTACACCTCTAAGTGAGACCACAACCCCCCAACCAATCTAACTATTCCACTTCTTCAACCCTTGTTAGAGACTTTTTGGACATGCACCCATGCCTCAAGTAGAATATAACACTAGAATCCCAAATGTGCATGCTCGTTCCATCTTTTAACCCCTTGCTAAAACCACATTATCGCACTGCTTAAAATGAAATGTTTACATCTTAAGGAAAAACACCTACTTTTCTTATGACAACCTAGACTATGCAACTGATTTTGAAAGGACTCCATTTTCTCAAGATAAAAACGTAGGGTCTTACAAACCCATTCACACAACAATTTGAATATATTTAACCTAAATAAGGGTACTACCCTACTCCTTCCAAATTTTTCATATAATTTTGAAGAAACTAACACTTGTTTTTAATTATTAAATCCTTACTATAGACTCTCTTTTGTTGGCACCCACCTAATATGTAAGAACACTTAAATATTTTCAATACAAACAAGTTGAAAACATATGTTTCCTTCTTACACTTAAATGTTTTCAATACAAAAAATGTGATTCCTTCTAGTAACATTCAAATTCCATACATACAATATATTTACCTTGAAAAACTTTAACAACAAAATAACATTCAAATTCCAAAAATATAATATATCTACCTCTATAAGCTTTAACAACAAAATTATTACATAAAAATGCTAATCTTAAAATTAGATTCCAAAAATATAATATATCTGCCTCCATAAACTTTAACAACAAAATAATTACATAAAAATAGTAATCTTAAAATCAGATTAAAGTTTCGATGATAAATACACCAAATATACCATAAATGCTTTCAAACCTCACCAAAAACATGCATGGGGGCACTAGTTTCTCAAATGAAGCTAAAAAATTAGTATGAAAGTGAAAATAAATTAATGTATTTAAATAAATATCTAAACTTAGTATGAAAAGGAAAATAAAATAATGACTTAAATGAATATTTATTATTATTTAGGAAGGAAAATTTTGGCATATTTTAAAAAATTAAGCATTAATTTTGTTTTACAAAACCCCTCCAAACCCCATCCCCATTTAAGTTTAGAACATGTAGTGTCTGTTCAATTTTCACATGTGGGAGCGAAAATGAGATTTTAGAGAGTTGCGAATGAGGGTTTTACCAATAGCAAACCTAGTATCAAATCCCCCTCTGATCTTCAGTCCATTGACGGTGCCAAGCTATGTTTTATTTTTAACTTCACTATGTTTTCCATCATTTTCAGTCTTCTACACAGAGAGCAGTGCACACAGCTCGGGTCTCTAGTTCAATATCCATTTTTTTTTTGCATCACACTTGTATGTTTAGGCGTTGATCTTTGTGTTGCATTTTGTTACTATTTGTAGGCATGGCATTGGCATTTGATGAGTTTAATAGGCCATTTATCATAATAAAGGAGAAAGAGCAGAAAAACTGAGTAGAAAACCTGAATGAAAAACTTAAATTCTCATAAGGCCAACATTGTGGCTTCCAAAGCCATCCCAAGAATCCTCTGCACCTTACTCGGCTCCAAGGGAATTGGAAAGATGCTCTAGAACCCGACAATGATGTCACCATTAGTAAGCTCATGTTCCACCTAATTGTTCTCTATTTTTGGATCTGTGAAACACATTACATTATGAAAATAAGTAGACTTTACTTAAAAAATGTATGATTTATAAATAAAAATTACTTTAAAAAGTTCTGTAGATATTTTTCAAGGAGTGAAATAACCAAATATTCTATGATATGCTCATCTTTCTCACAAAATGCGAGGCCTGTGAGGCCCACTGATTTCCTATAGACAGGAAAAAGAAAAAGAAAAACAAAACAAAACACCATCATTAAGAGTAGCTTCTACTGATGCCAAATCTTGGTACTGCAATACTACTTTGAATGTCACTGCTTTATCATCCTTTGGCCAGGATGGCACATGTGGATCAACTGCATTTAAGGATCTTGCACAACCTATAATAGAAGGCTAGTGCCTTCCTGTATTGTAGCAATCAGGGTTGTCTTTCATATCTAAATCATTATTCTAGTATGTAATATCATTCAGATTAGGTTTCTCAATCACTTCCTCATCAAGATTTATTGAACCCGATTTCTAGGTAAAACCAAAAGTCCCACCTATCCACTACTTGATTTGTGATTTTTGTTCAAAAATCCCACTGTTCCACTCCTCCTTGATTTGTGGATTGTTTTCAATACTCCCACATATCCACTCCTCCCTAGCTTGTGGATTCTATTAAAAACATTGACCCATCCACTCCTCCATGACTTGTGGTTTCATCTCAACAGTAAATTCTGAATATTGGTAAGAATTCCCTCTATTTTGCTTCGTTTTTGTAAATTTTCCTCCCAATGTAGTTTTTTATGATCCTTGTAATTGCAACCCAACTAGTTATCTTTCATCAACATTGGCACACATTTTTTGAGAATTCCAATCTGAAAGGTTAGAGTTCTTCTATGGTATCTTCCATGAACCTTTCCTTACAGTTTTTATTTGATGGTTTACCTCAGACAAGAGGTTTTCTATGAGCATCAACATTCACACTATCTGGTTTAGAAGTGTGTCCAAATTGGTTAAGGGTGATTTCAACATCTTCATCATTGTTGTTTGTTTCAGTGAGCTCTACTAGCTCCCTTGCAGCTAAAACATGGAAACCCCATCCTAAAATAGATTCCTTGACATTGTTTGCACTTAAATTTGTATTTACCGTAGGAAGATCATCATAAATAAGACCATATTTTTTATAACTCATCTTAGCATCCAATGAATTCACAGTGGAAATATGTGTGACAAAATTATTTCCCATGTTTGTTGGGGGCATCCAATCTGATGCCAAAACTAAGCCATCTCTCTGTTGGGGCCTTTTAGAGTCAACAAGATACATAGCTCCCAACTCATCAAGGCTTAACACACTTTCCAAATCCTAAAAAATATCTGATCATGAACTTGGGGTAGTTCTGCTTAGTTTTTCTGATTGTAAGTTCTCACATGAATTTAGATTCAGGCTCTCTCATAGGAAGATATCTAGCATTTTAGGTAGAAGAATTTGATCAGTCCCTTCGACACAATGATCTTTGTGCAGATAGGGATCATAATTTATATGGAAGTTAGATGAGTCTAAACCCATTGAAGGAGTGCCAATGTTTAGCTATTGTTCCTCATTAGTATCTTCTTGCGAAGACTTTTCCTTGGCTAGGTGAAGCTGGGGGGCTTTGCCAACATTTGAAAGAATTCATTGACTTCCATGTCTAA
This sequence comes from Pinus taeda, assembly GCA_000404065.3. Classification (NCBI taxonomy): domain Eukaryota; kingdom Viridiplantae; phylum Streptophyta; class Pinopsida; order Pinales; family Pinaceae; genus Pinus; species Pinus taeda. Next base: position 35,258 of record APFE030969037.1, read on the forward strand.
GTCCATCAGAGGTCTTGTATTGCTAATAATATTTTAGAATAATCTTGTGCAAATAATCTTTTAGAAACGCTTTAGAATAGTACTAAAACATTGCAATGAAATAATACTCGATCAAGCCTTGAAATGACACTTGAGAGAGTCTTACTTTGGTCCTGGTTCAAGTGATGCTCAGTCTTAAGGATGTAGGAGTATTATGAGATCAAAGGCCCACATTTATGTCACAGTGATCTATCATAGAAGGTCTGAGATGGGTTTCAGGAATAAGTGCAGGAAGCCTTAGAAAAATTCCATAAAGGTCAATCATTAGCCATTCAGATAAAGGAAAATACTCCAGTGAAGAATGTAGATGAGTTCAGCCACATAACAAATCATGGTTCATGCCTCAGGTGATTTGAATACACTCCTATTCTAGGGGTAAAATAATCTCAGACAAAGGCTGGTCTTGTGTCCCAAATAACCCAAGGAATGGCCCTTAGGGCCAAGGCTCAAATGGCTACAATGCTCATGTGAATAGTGCCAAATAATACCCAAATGAATCCTTAGGAAACAGTCCTCAAATTTGCATGTAGTAGACCTTGGAACAATGTGTAACTAACCTCAGATTAGCCTAAGAAGGGTTTCCAACCAGTGTAATCTTCATATATCATCGACCCTTTTTCTTTGACCAACCATTGAAATCTTCTTTTTTGGTCTCATACCAAGGCAAAACTTAGGATAAATATAAATAATTGAAACAATTTTAGCTTCAACTAAATTGATGCTAGGATCGACTTAGCATTAATTCTGAAACATTTTATGTTAAGAAAGCACTTTCCATAATATAGTATACTCCTTGTTAAAAAGGTAAACACCTTTGGCATATGTGTCAACACTTTTGCATGGTCTGATGTGTTATCCATTGGATGTTAGCCTATCTTTGCTTCTACACATTGTTCTTTAAGCTTTCGCATCCTCAGATCTTGCCTTTGTTTCGTTCAATTTAGAGATGGTGCACATATATGGGACTACTATCCTTAGTGCCTGGGCTTTCTTGTCTCAACATCAAAGCAATTCAATGTTGATCTCATGGACTTGATTTATGCTAAGAAATCGCAGCAACATCCACAATTAAAGAGGAATTCTGGTCATGGCCATGGCTTTGCTTGAGCCTTCGAAGGGTTTTCATGTAATGAACATGTTTCAGAGCAGCACCTGTTCTAGAAAACCACTTGGTAAGGAGGCTTTAAAAGTCCACTTGTCATATTATTGCATATTTTATTTCAAATTTAAAACCAAAAACATCACTGTAATTGGCTGGTATTGAGCCTTGGCTAGTATTGCCTAAGTCATTAAAGTGAATTTATTACAAGATTTCATTAGGCTATGACAAGCAACATCTGCAGGGCTCTTCCCTGACGTGCTAAGGAATATATCTATCTTCGACACCTGTGGTGCATTACCTTTATTATTTTTCTGTACCTCATCCCTTAGCCTACATTCTATGATTTTAAGTCCCAATTACCTGGATATAAAGGTTTACCATGAAAGGAAGAACAAAAAGAATGCTCATTATGGCACCTAGTGCCTCCACATATCACCTAATGGAACCAGATTCAGACCCAGAATGACTGAAACAGTGCATAGGATACACCCACTCAAATCTAAATTCTTTGCGCAGAGAACACTCAAGGGTATTTATTCCCAAATATTTAATCAACAAGTTTCTCTAAAATAGTACCAATGTTTGTCATTTTAAGTCACATTACTCAGAATTACAAGAGTTTATAACCAATCAACAACAATGATATTTTTCTTAAGCGTTCACATGTCAACACAAATGTGTGTACATGTATGTTTCTCCATTTATTTACAGTAGAGTTATTACCTTAATCAGGTAGTGAAATATTTGATGTGTCCTTGCCACTTATAATCTCCACCTATATAACTCAACATTGTATCAATCAAAGTTCTAACTCCAAATATTTGATGCAAAACAGAACACTTTTCAATTTAGTAGTCTTTTACACTATGCATTCCTGAAATTGGTTTCTGGTGAGTCTGGAGTGCATTTCTGGAAACAAGAAACCACCCTGGAAACGTTTCTAGGATGTTGTGTATCTTTTACATTCAAAAAAAATATTTTAAAAATGTCTCAAAAATTTCCCACTAACCCTAACATATAAAAACAAAAGCCTTGATGGTGAAAAAATATCACAAAAGAGAGGGCAGACTCGTGCCCTTACAAAATAGAGAAGAAACCAAACAAATAAAGCACTTGAACAAGGTTTATTGGGCAACTTTTCCACAACAAGAGGAAAAAATTCACATTCCCACAATTCAGCCTTTTGCTAATAATTATCGTCCTTTGCTCATATACCCTCCAATAATGTGGGTGAGTGGGAAACATATCATATCCCTTCTTCAGTAATATAGTGTAGTCTTAACACTGAGTCAACTAGCCTATACCATCTTTTTAATGTTTCGACCATTACATGAAATTAAGGACACCATCGGGTCCCTTATCACTCAAACATTGGAAATGCAGGACCTATGCAGTAGATTAGATCTTTAAAAAAGGGTCAAAATCAGTGAATTCATCCCCCTCAATGTAAATGCCCTAAGTTTCACCTGCAAATAGTTGCCACCCAAATCACTGGTTTTGCTTCCAGTGAAGATGCAAAACCTATGCAGCAGCTTAGAACTTAAAAAAATAGCCAAAATCAGTATGTTCAGTACCTTTAGTGTCAATATCCTAAGTTTCACTTGCCACCAACTGCCAACAAGGTCATTGGTTTTGCATCCAAAGCACTGTGGCCCACACTCGGAAAGCCTCAAAAAATTTCACCCACCACCAACTGCCACGAAGGTCACTAGTTTTTCTTCCAAAATAGTGTGACCCAAATTGGACAAGCATCAAAACCAACATGGTAGTGTGTAGACAACCAAAGTAGAAAATCACACGGAAGGATACCTTTCTTTCAAGCTTTTTGGTAGGAGGAAGCTTAGAAGGTTACATGGAGGATGATGGGGCCTCCCAAGCCCCAAACTCTATAAAATATACACTCAGGTAATCCATTAAACAACTTTTTGTTACTTGGTTGCACTCAGAGAGCATCATTTTGTTACTTGGTTGCAGAAAGAACCTTTAACTACAAGATTGTGTGAAAAATTTGCTAGGAGAACTTAAGTGATTGACCCTCTTTGACTCTTGCCAAAGGAAGGAATGTTCTTGGCTGAATTTGTAGAAGACCTCTCTCTCTTTATCAATAGAATCTCTACTTTCCTCCCTGTGGTGCATTACCTTGCGTATTTGGCTGCACCTCATCCCTCAGCCTACGTCCAGTGATGTTGTTAAATTTTCATTTATAGACAATTCATTTACAGTTGAATATGCTCATGATGGTTGTTGATTCTCATTCAAATTGAGGATTGGTTGTAGAGAACCTTATTTAGAATCAGAACTTCTATTTTTTGTTGCTAAGCCTGAGCATATTTTCATTTGAAAGTAGTTTTGTAGAAACAATTCCCTGTGATGCCCCTATTGCAGTTTAACTCAGACTTCAAAAATTCATTTCGAAAGTTCCTCAGACTTCAAAAATGCATTTAGAAAGCTGAATGTCCAGCTATTTTATTCAAAATTAGTCATTAATTCAACATAGTCAAGACATGTTTGAAAATTAGAGAGAATCAAAGTCGTGTAGATTGTTATTCTGAACTGCTGATTTAAATTCTCAAAAAAGAATGATTACTATTACAATTTTGATTTCAGTTTGTTTTCTCGAATTGTCAATTTTTGGACATTCCTTTTTCTACCTTCAAAGGTACTTATCCTTCCTTGAAAATAATTTTTTCTAGATGACTTCATTTTCTTTCGAAGGATAAGTTATTATTATCATGGTTTCCTATCTTCAAAATGTGTCAACATATGAATTTTGTCAAGATGGTTGACTGCTGCTCTTTTTGAATTCTTGTTAGTGTATGTTGTAGATGTTTGAACAGGACCTCTAACTATGATCCTTCTCTTTCTTTAGGGACACTTCTTTGCTAGCTTAAAACTCCTGAGCTGAATGAGTTCAAAGGTCTTTCAATTCCTTCAAACAGTCCATCATAGGATCCACAAACCTTCTTCAAAATGTGACTTAAACTTTGAACTATTAGTACAATTTTGTTGGACTTGTGAACTTCTCTTATTGCTATTTTTGACTCTTTGAAATATCTCTGTACCTTTGACCTGTGGTTTGTTGAGTATGCTTAGGAATAGAATTTACTTCTCTTTCAGTTTTGAGTTCTCCTTCACATTGTGACTGTTGGTTTAGGCCTTCTTGTAACAATGCCCAAAATCATTCAAATGATAGAACCTTAATAAAACTTTAAACTGTGTGTGTAAGTATTTTAAATCAGAATATAGTATACTAAAACCCTACAAATGTAATCATAGATTAACGTCCCAACTATATGTACTAACACTCCATACAGATATACAAGGCTTAGTGCACCAGATTAGAATCATTAATTAATCACAAAATAAGTATATACATTTTTCGATGTTTGTTGCTTTCCCATTTTGTTTTTTAATCCAATCTCTCAGTTTCTACAATGCTAAGAAGACTACCTAATGTGTGCTTCTCAGAATTCTTTCAATGTTTTAGAACCTTGGTCCTCTCGTATGGTATTGTGGTCTTGTTTGCCTATTGATTTACCTCTAGACCAAGCCCTTAAACAATTCCCAGATTCTCAGATTCTTTGTTTGATGGCTCCTGATATTTCAATTTGTTTTCTTGAATTGATATTTTTTGGATGTTCCTCTTTCTACATTCAAAGGTACTTATCCTTCCTTGCAAAGAATTGTTTGCTAGATGACTTTATTTTCCTCCCAAGAATAAATTATTATTTTCATGGTTTCCTATCTTCAAAAGGTGTCAAGACAAGAATTTTGTCAAGATGGTTGACTACTGCTTTTTTTGAATTCTTGTTAGTGTATGTTGTAGATGGTTCAACAGGTCCTCTAACTATCATCATTCTCTTTCTTTAGGGACACTTCTTTGCTAGCTTAAAGCTCCTAAGCGGAATGAGTTCAAAGGTCTTTCAATTCCTTCAAACAGTCCATCACAGGATCCACAAACCTTCTTCAATATGTGACTTAAACTTTGAACTATTAGTACAATTTTCTTGGACTTGTGAACTTCTCTTATTGCAATTTTCGACTCTTTGAAATATCTTTGTACCTTCAACCTGTGGTTTGTTGAGTATGCTTAGGAATAGAATTTACTACTCTTTCTGTTCTGAGTTCTCCTTCACATTGTGACTATTGGTTTAGGGCTTCTTGTAACAATGCCCAAAATCATTCAAATGATAGAACCTTAATAAAACATTAAACTGTGTGTGTAAGTATTTTAAATCAGAATACAGTATACTAAAACCTTACAAAAGGTAATCATAGATTAACGTCCCCACTATATGTACTAACACTCCATACAGATATACCTGGCTTAGTGCACCAGATTAGAATCATTAATTAATCACAAAATACGTATATACATTTTTCGATGTTTGTTGCTTTCCCATTTTTTTTTAATCCAATCTCTTTGTTTTTACAATGCTAAGAATACTACCTTCTGTGTGCTTCTTAGAATTCTTTCAATTTTTTAGAACCTTGGTCCTCTCGTATGGTATTGTGGTCTTGTTTGCCTATTGATTTAGCTCTAGACCAAGCCCTTAAACAATTCCCAGATTCTCAGATTCTTTGTTTAATGGCTCCTAAGATTTCAGTTTGTTTTCTTGAATCGACAGTTTTTGGATATTCCTTTTTCTACCTTCAAAGGTACTTATCCTTCCTTACGAAGAATTATTTTCTAGATGAATTTATTTTCTTCCCAAGGATAAATTATTATTTTTTTGGTTTCCTATCTTCAAAAGATGTCAAGATAAGAATTTTCTCAAACATGGTTGACTACTGCTCTTTTTGAATTCTTGTTAGTGTATGTTGTAGATGCTTCAACAGGTCCTCTAACTATGATCATTCTCTTTCTTTAGGGACTCTTATTTGCTAGCTTAAAGCTCTTGAGCTGAATGAGTTCAAAGGTCTTTCAATTCCTTGAAACAGTCCATCATAGGATCCATAAACCTTCTTCAAGATGTGACTTAAACTCTGAACTATTACTACAATTTTCTTAGACTTGTGAACTTCGCTTATTGCAATTTTTGACTCTTCGAAATATCTCTATACCTTCGACTTATGGTTTGTTGAGTATTCTTAGGAATAGAATTTACTACTCTTTTAGTTATGAGTTCTCCTTCACATTGTGGCTATTGGTTTAGGGCTATTTGTAACAATGCCCAAAATCATTTAAATGATAGAACCGTAATAAAACTTTAAACTGTGTGTGTAAGTATTTTAAATAAGAATACAGTATATTAAAACCTTACAAAATGTAATCATAGATTAACGTCCTAACTATATGTACTAACACTCCATGCATATATACTCGGCTTAGTGCACTAGATTAGAATCATTAATTAATCACAAAATACGTATATACATTTTCCGATGTTTGTTGCTTTCCCATTTTTTTTTTAATCCAATCTCTCGGTTTCTACAATTCTAAGAAGACTACCTGATGTGTGCTTCTCAGAATTATTTCAATGTTTTAGAACCTTGGTCCTCTCATATGGTATTATGGTCTTGTTATTGATTTAGCTCTAGACTAAGCCCTTAAACAATTCCCAGATTCTCAGATTCTTTGTTTGATGGCTCCTGAGATTTATGTACTTCGAACCTCTCAAAAACTCCTAAATTTATGCATAAATCTTTGATCTTAGATTCTCATGTGTAGGACTTTGCTCTCATGTTTAGCTGACTGTGTTCAATGTAATTTGCACAAAAATGATTTAGAGTAGGTATTTTCTAGCTCGGCTTCCTTGGAAACTTCCTCTCATCCTTCAACAGTATGGTAATCTTTAGTTGCCTTATGACTGACCTAAGCTCTGGTACCATGTTGACAAATCAATGTATGCAGATATTGGGGGTTTTATTCCTGTTTTTTGATAATTACCTATTATATGTGATGGTTTCGTCTACTTCTTTATTATGTTGTCATTCATCAAGCAATTACCAAATCAAAAATACATGAAGATCACAAAAGCAAGAGACACAAGATGTAGGCACTTAGTGAAAGAAAATCCCCTCTCCTAAGGTAAAACCCAATCAAACCTTTCTTCTCTAATACAACCAATTAAAAGTGATACAATCCAATACCTTTTGACCAAGACAAATACCTCCTCCAATCACCAAGTCAACCCTCTTTTCAAATAGATAAACTATGCCAAATTCAACAAGAGTCAACACCCTTCAAATTTGCTTCAACTAGAATTTCTGCCTCCTACAACTCAAAATTTCAGACCTGTAGTCATTGTAGAAATTTTGGCCCTTGCAACTTACCTAGAATCCATAGAAAATTCTCCTGTGTGAAAGAGAGGCCCAAAACTTCGATTTTTGTTCTTCCTTTGATTTTTCCTTGTTTTCCTTGACTTCACAATTCTTTTTCTTGTTACTTCACTATAGATCAAACTTGTGGATGTATAGATTCCAAATAGGTTGAATTATCCTTCTATTTATATTGCTTCCACAGGGTCAAATTGCCCCAAAGAAGGCAGACTTCATCCAGGTAGGGCCGACCTGGTGAGGAGGTGAAATATGAATGTTTTGACTAAAAATTATTGGACTCCTTGAGATCCAAGATATTTGGTGTGATAAGACAATGGTAAACACATTTCAAATAACAAAGTGATCAAATTTTATCAAATCCCTCACATTCTGGAAGATCGAGTGATGGTTGTTTTATGAGAATGGATGGTGGTCAACATGTTTCATAAGGAAATATTGTTAGTAGATAATGGAGTGACTACTCAAAAAGTAAAAGTTCATATGTTGACACATGTATATGGAAAACTATTTTGGATTTTTTTGAGTGTTGAAACTACTTTATAATACCATTGGTTTTGTCTAAAAAGGGAGATGTCTAACTTGACCTTATCCACAGTTATTTCCTACTAATAATTGCATTTATGTTGCATGTATTACTAAGTGTACTTTCCCTTGAATATTTCATTGTTTGATGTAGGTATGATCAACTATGTTAGCTAAAGTTTAAGCCATCAAAAAAATCTCCATCATTATCCTTTCAGGCAAAGGGCATTGGGAGAAGCTTGGTGAAAGAAAAATTTGGTATATTGAATCCTTTCCAAACATGTAAGTAATTAGAAAGTTAGACTAATTTTTAAGAGAGTTTTAATGACAAAAATATTAATCTAAGGTTCATTTGGTTTTAAAGAAAAAACTCTCAACCTTAGGTTCATTTTTTAAAATCTCACTCAGATAATGTTATTTTTCTTCATAGAGAAATTCTTGATACATGTGTTTTAGTAGGATTATTGAAAAACACGAGGATCCACCTGGAACCTTTTTGACACTAGTTCAAACTGAGTTTTAGACTTAGCTCACAGTGATCACATTTTTTACCAGCACGGTTCCTAATGTCAATTCGAAATGTCTATTGCTTCTAACTGATGCATTTTTTCCTTTCTGTCTCAGGGAGATTGTCATGCTACCTTCAACTTTACAACAGTTATGGACGTTCTAGTTATATTTATTTGTCAAAATAATGGAAGGGAAATTAGTATCCCATCCTCAGAATAGTTCAAAAGTGCTCTGCATATTTAATAAGTTTGTATGCCTATTTGTTTCTAATATTATTCTCTCTTCTGCAAGAGGCCTCTGATTTGATTTTCTATCTGTTACCTATTTCTTGGCAACTTCCAAGTGATGGTGTAGTTGTTAGAGGACAAGGTTATGCGATAATAAGCACTTGTGTAGACCGGAACGATGCACTTTCTATGTACTCTACAACCGATTATCCTTTCCCTTAGATAAAGGTATCATGAAATACTTAAATAAACTACCATACTTGAATAAAATGTCAAAAATCAGAACATGATGAGTAGATTCTTTACTGTAAACTCATCTAATAACTATAGATCATTAAAGTTGAAAAACACCAATCATAATTTCTGTTAGGTGTGCCCTAACCAACAAACACATACTACTACTAAAATAAAATAGCAAACAAGGACTTCTGAACATGCAAAATAGCATCTTTACTTTTCTATTAAATCTGAAAATAGAAATCAAAAGCAACAACACCAAACTCATTCTTTAACCTCAAAATTGTGCACCTTCTTTTCTTTTGTAAACTAGGAATAAAAGTGGTAGAATCAATTTGGATGCATGCACAACATCACCTCTACTGGGTGTAAGAACTCCTAATCCTAGTGAACTTGGCTGGAGAGATAACTGAGTCAAAAGCGGAATGTGCTCTCCTAGAGATTTGTGACTTTCATTAAGTTGGGAAACCTCATGCATGTGTGCCCCTTCTATCTTTGGGAACTATGCAATATATTTGTGCATGCAATACTAATTAAGCCAAAACAATGATTTAGAACTGATTAGTGACCACAAGACAAATTTTTGGTTGTTAGAGTTAGAATCTCAGCTTACTAGATTCCCACAGCTCTGACTTATGTTTGAGATTCTGAACTCTTAGAAAAATAATGTCATCTTGTATGACACTCAGCTTATTGTATGATTTAATTCAGGGAGTGCATTTTTATCTTAAAATTGCCCACTCAGTTTGGTGGTATAGTTTCATGTTGTCCTAGTAAAATGGTCTTGTCCACAAGTCATAAGATTTCATAGTTAGATAAAAGGACTCTTATCCTATGGGTTGTCTAGCCTTTAGAGCTCTATTCTTTAGCTTATTGATATGTTTCCAAGTTGAATGCCAACTCTTGGATGTTTAGCCGAAGCAAATTGATGTGTCATCAAGGCTCATGGTCATACTAGTTGTCTGTTTCTACTTGTATGTGTCCTCCATTTCATCAAAGATTCATTTCATCAAATATTATGTCCCATATTGGACTTGTGGCTACTAAATGGCCTTATTAACATATTGTTTTTGGGAAATCCAGCTAAGTAGAGTTTGGTTGATGGTGCTCATAAATGCTTGTACATCTTTGGCTCTACGTTAGATGCTTGGATTAGTGACAATGAGAAAAATTCTTGGTTGTTAGAGTTAGAATCTCAGCTTACTAGATTCCCACAACTTTGACTTATGTTTGAGATTCTGAACACTTAGAAAAATAATTTCATCTTGTATGACACTCATCTTATTCGATGATTCAAGTTAGGGAGTGCATTTATATCTTAAAATTGTCCACTCAGCTTGGTGGTATAGTTTCATGTTGTCCTAGTAAAATGGTCTTGTCCATAAGTCATAAGATTGCATAGTTAGATACAAAGACTCTTATCTGATGGGTCATCTGGCCTTTAGAGCTCTATTCTTGAGCTTATTGATATGTTTTCATGTTGAGTGCCAACTCTTCCATGTTTAGCCGAAGCAGATTGATGTTTCATCAAGGTTCATGGTCATACTAATTGTTTGCTTCTACTTGTATGTGTCCTCCATTTCATTAAAAAGTCTGTCCCATATCAGACTTGTGGCTAGTAAATGGCCTTGCTAACATACTGTTCTAGGAAAATCCTGAAACTGTGAGAAGAGCATGTAATCATGTGTTCTCCTCTTCTCCTCCTTCATACCCAAGGTTCACATTGGATTTTCATGTTCAAGTGAGTCCTATGACCTTTCCCTTCCTCTATTTTTCATGCCAAACTATGGATGAGATTAGAGAATATTTTCTCTTGGAAGTCAGATAGGATTTCCTCCTCATGCGACAAATTTTGCATCTTAGACCCCTCCTGTCGCCACTGCTTATTCTATTTTGGTAGTTGAAACTTTATTAAATCATTCTATGCACACGCAATATTTTCCTCTGGACTTAGACACTGTTTTTCTCTGTAGTGCTACTCCTTTCTCTTGGTACAGATATTTCAGTTTTAAGTCACTCTAAGGAAGTGGATTGAGTTAGTTTTGGGCATTAAACTTGCCCTAATACAGATATGCTAAATGGCCTTCCTAACATACTGTTCTAGGAAAATCCAGCTAAGCAAAGTTTCGTTGATGGTACTCATACATGTTTGTACATATTTGGCTCTATGTTAGATGCTTGGATTAGTGACAACGAGACAAAGTTTTGGTTGTTAGAGTTAGAATCTCAGCTTACTAGATTCCCACAGCTTTGACTTATGTTTGAGATTCCAAACTCTTAGAAAAATAATGTCATGTTGTATGACACTCATCCTATTCGATGATTTAAGTCAGGGAGTACATTTATATGTTAAAATTATCCACTCATCTTGGTGGTATAGTTTCATGTTATCCTAGTAAAATGGTCTTGTCCATAAGTCATAAGATTGCATAGTTAGATACAAAGACTCTTATCCGATGGGTCGTCTGGCCTTTAGAGCTCTATGCTTAAGCTTATTGATATGTTACCAAGTTGAATGCCAACTCTTGGATATTTAGCTGAAGCAGATTGATGTGTCATCAAGGTTCATGGTCATACTAATTGTCCGCTTCTACTTGTATGTGTCCTCCATTTCATCAAAGATACATTTCTTCAAAAATTATGTCCCATATCGGACTTGTGGCTAGTAGATGGCCTTACTAACATACTGTTCTAGGAAAATCTTGAAACTATGAGAAGAGCATGTAATCATGTGCTCTCTTCTTCTCTTCTTTCATTTTACACAAGGTTCACATTGGATTTTCATGTTCATGTGTGTCCTATGACCTTTCTCTTCCTTTGTTTTTCATGCCAAACTGTGGATGAGAATAGAGAAAATTTTATCCCGGAAGTCAGATAGGATTTCCTCCTCATGCAACAAATTATGCATCTTACACCCCTCCTGTCACCACTGGTTATTCTATTTTGGTACTTGAAAGTTTATTGAATCATTCTATGCACACACAATATTTGCCTCTGGACTTGGACAATGTTTTTCTCTATAGTGCTACTCCTTTCTCTTGGTACAGATATTTCAGTTGTAAGTCACTCTAATGAAGTGGATTGAGTTAGTTTTGGGCATTAACCTTGCCCTAATACAGATCTGTTGCATCGAGTTTAGTAATTTGAACTTATAACATGGGCTATCTAGAGTACTTGGCCCTTTGCTTAGTTTTGGTTGTGATCTCAAAAGTCCTGTATTCTTGCAAATGTTTCCTTAGATCAATTTTTAGTTGGGTGTCCTCCTCCACATTCTTGCAAGTTAATTGTGATTCAACTACTGCAGTGTCTATTGAAGGTTGCCTTTCATCTCCCTTTATCATATTTGGCTCTTCTTTGAATGAGTTTGATCTCTGAGATCGTCTATCAGCAAGTGTGTTTGAGACTTTACTGGCACTGATGCCATGATCTAATGTTTTTTTCTAGTAGAAATGCCATTGTATAACCTTCTGAGTGTGTTGGTCTCTTTTAACCCTTTGGCTGAAGGTTTCTTGGCATTATTCCTGGGTCGTTGCTTATTTAAAGGCTTGATATTTGTGGGGATGCATTTGGCTCAAATTCCACCACTTTCCTCTTTATTTGATCTCTTACGGAAATCTGACTTGGAGCTCTTGTCTGCATTGTAGGAAGCACATCTCTTTAAAGTGGGTTCTCCTCCTTCAACTTCTTTTTTAGTTTTAGTCTCAACAAGGCTACCACTAAAATTTTCTTTATCTTCAAGTATAACTTGTGCAAAGTGTAGATCATCAAGCATACATTCTAGCTCATTTCCAACTGTAACCCCCTTGACACTAGCTGGCCTAGACAAAACTGCACCAGATGGGAGATGCTTGGGAGATGTTTCATGAATTTGGACCATTAGGCTTTTTCATCCTTGAAATTTTCCTTCTTCACAAGGATAATGGAATTTACTTATTTGAATGCCTCCATGTAGGGGACTTCAAGACCTTTGTAAAACATATCAAGAGCGAACTAACCTCTTGGGAGGTATGTCACAAAGGTGTAGAGCTTGTAAGGAGGAAGGTTTTGAGGGCATAGGTCGGTCTATGTGGGAAGTTTTATTAGGGCTTCATGTTTATCTTTTACAATACAGTACATCGATTGAGCATTGTCAAAGAACCATAAAGTCAAAAGATGAATTCCAATTATAAAGAACGAACATCAACTATGTTGGGCCAGGGAAAGAGTAAAAGGAGAGTTGGAGCTTGATTAACCTCTTCATCAAGCATCATAAAGCCAATGATTGTAGAGGGAGACAAGAAAAAGAGAAAATGCCAGATGGTTGGAGGAAGTTGACTTCATTGTTTGCTAATACTCGATCAATTTTATTAGACTTGCAAGTACTAGGCAAGTCTTAAACTACTTTTCAACTTTGATGCGATAGCCAACCTAGAGATAAGAACCAAGTATAAAAAGTCATTAGTATCATCCAAAAATATGATTTCATGTGGAGGAGGCTTTTCATCAGAGTTACAGTTGTATAATAATATAATTCCTTTTTACATCAATATTCAGAGCACTTTCAAGAATCTGATGAAGATCTGAAAGGTTAATATGTTGGTCAATTGGTTTACATTTCTTTCTTAATTCATACTATAGTTCATGGTCCATGGTGTTTGGAATCTACATATAAATTTTGAAACATTGTACGATAATGTATCTAAACCTTAAAGTAAATCTAAAATTCCACAGTTGTCTATTTAATACTAATTATTTACATTATTGTTTGTTGTAGAATTGAGGCTTCTGTGATCCATCATAGTTATAAGAAGAGCTTCGGTGTAAATCACATGAAAAATACCTTTGTCAACGCGTTTCGAACCAACTAGTGTGGTTCATCGTCAGGACAAGTTGAAGAAACAGATCTGTTTCTTCAACTTGTCCTGACGATGAACCACACTAGTTGGTTCGAAACGCGTCGACAAAGGTCTTTTTCATGTGATTTACGCCAAAGCTCTTCTTATAATTATTGTTTATTTTGATGTTTATGAAGTGGATTTATCGTGGAATGAATTGTTTTACATTTTTTTAAATTTGAGTATATTGTGAGTATATTTTCATTTGTTGAGTTTTATGTTGAATCTTCATGAGTTATTCCCAAGTCTAAGTCACACTCATGAGGGCATGACAACGAGAGAGTGCCAATGTGTTCTAGTGAATATCAGGTTCCCAAGTCATGGAAAAATGTAATGCTAGTTGTGAGGTCATGACTGCTAAGGTGTGTTAGGGAATGCTAGGGCATGCTAACCTATGCCAGATAGTACGAAGACATGCCAAACAAGCTAAGATGTGCCAAGTTCTAAGGCATGCCAAGATGTATAAGGGTTCCAAGTCCTCACCTCATCTTCTTCCATATGCTATCCACTTATGACATTTCCTTTGCAATATTTGGTGAATTTGTTAGTTATAGGTCATTTATAGGTTATAAATATCTTCAGAGTTTCACTTCTAATTGAGTATTCAACTGAACATATTGATTATCTTATACATAACTATTTCCCCCCACCCACTTTTCATAACTTCAATAGCTATTAGGTAGGGAACTGCAGCTTCGATGCTACTTTGCTTGTTTAGTAAAATACTGCCGAGATTTTAATTTATTGAAAGTTGTAGAATTTACAATTTATGAAGTTTCAAGGTCTAATTTTTAAAAGTATAATTCTTTAAAGGGTGCTAGCTCAATGGAAGAGCACTTCCTTTACAAGCAGGAGGTTGGTGTTTTGATTCCATCGTGCCTTGACATCCATATGGAATGGCAATGATCAATTTTTGGTGACAGAGACTCTTTTGACGATCACCAATGAGCTTTGGTCACATTTTTCGACCCTCACCAAAAATATGAAATGGTGACAGTCAATGAACGCCACCATATATGCACATCAATAGTGACGACCTTCAAAGGTCTGTAACCATAAATCATTATTGTTGATATGAAATGGTGACGATCGTTCTCTATAATTATAGTCATTATTCGTGACGGACCTTGAATGTCACCACAACACCTATACTTCTGGCAATGTGACTTTTGGTGATGGTCAACGAACATCACCATATATATGCATCAATAGTGATGGCCATTAAAGATCCATCACAATCAATCATTTTTTTTCATGTGAAATGGTGACGTCACTATCCATCATTATAATCAATATTCGTGACGGACCTTGAATGTCACCATAACACCTATACTTTTGGCGACGCCACCTTTGGTGACGTTTAGTTTTTGGTGATGGAGGATATGGTCCATCACCATTGCTCATATGTAATGGTGACAGACTTTGAATGTCACTACAACTCCTATACGTTTGGCGGCGCCAACTTTGGTGACGTTCAGTTTTTGGTGACGGAGGCTATGGTCCGTCACCATTGCTCATATGAAATGGTGACGGTCACTATCCATCATTATAAATTATTATTGGTGACAGACTTTGTATGTCACTACAACACCTATACTTTTGGCGACAGCACCTTTGGTGACATTCAGTTTTTGGTGACGAATGCTCTTTTGACCATCACTAATGTCCATTTTTTTTCTAGTGTCACCCCCCCTCTCAGTATTATTTCCAACAGTTGGATGTAACAGTCATAGAGTAGATGAAGAGTCATGAGGGTAGATGAACTTTCACAAAGGGGAATGTCAAGGGTCACCCCACCCTTTGTTATAAATAGAACCTCATAACTCATTGTAAAGGCTTTTGGTCAGCCAAGCTTCCCATAGGACTATCTTAGAGAGAGCTTGGACAATATTGTAACGAGCCTTGGCTTCTCCACTATGCAAAGCTAGTATATCTCTTTGGAGGAGTAGAAGGTTGTGGTTGTAACATTCTTCTATCAAAACTAGTGGTTAGACATAGATGTATTGTATGACTGGAACTTACACTTATTAATATAATAGAGCCAACATGTTTCATGCATATGTTGTATTGTATTTTATGCTATCTGGTTTACACTAAATGATATATGTATTTGTTTTCTTACGCATGCATGTATGGACTATTATGTATAAGTATGTATGACTCTTTCGGAAATGTGTTGTTGGTTTAACCATCACTTTGGATTGCTAGTTAACTTGCCTTCCATGTTGTGGTGCATATTTTCTCGTGTGTTCCCTTCTTAACTCCGTGCTATCATAGGTTTCCCAAGGGCGCCCTCATATCATCCTCCATGTGTTAGGACAATTCATACACCTTCCTTGACCTACTGCAGGTGTCACACCCTTGCTACCAATAGGGACATATTACTTGCCTCTGTGCGAAACCACGGTCAAGGCATTATGGTATGACCCACTGTCAGGACCCCTACACAAAACAGTCTAAGGTTTAATTGGGAATTCTTACCAGGGAGATCCCCTCACATTTTGGTGGGTCCAGCACTGTCAACATGTCTTAAGTGCATAAAGAAACATGCCTTGAGAGAATGTCCTCTTGATTTAAAAGTATAAAAAAAATTGTTATTTGTGCGGAAAATCATGATACAAAATAATGTCCCTCAATACCAGGCCTTAAAGTTTTTTATCAAGAAAAAAGAGTACCAAATCAGGTAGATCCTCTCTCTTTTATTCTAAAAGACCTTGGTAGAATCTACAACCAAATATAGCTTAAGGTTTTAATACTCAACCATTTGCAAAATATTCACAAAGTAATTGGACTACCCCAATGCCTTGGCAATCTTGGCCACAACCTTGGTCACAACCTTGGTCACAACGATGGAAAAATCCTTATGGAAAATTCCCTCAATATCCTCAATATCCTCAATTTCCACAATTTCAACAATCATACCCTACTTTTCCTCCACAATATTATCCTCAACCTATTCAACAAACTCAACCTCACAATGTGAATCGACAACTTTCATTACCATTTCCTCAAAGACCAAATCAATTGCCTACCCAACCACTTCCAAATCCAAATAATAATAAAAATTCACAACCTGTTTACGATATGGAAGGAAGAAATTTTCAAACCTACATGATAACTCCACTAGATCTAAATAATCTTCAACTTAGATCTGGTAGAATATTAGAAAAGAAGTCCCCTTAAGTTCTTATTCAAGAATGTGAAAGATCAAATATCCCTAAAGAAGAAAAGCCTCTTAATAATAAAAAAGAAGAAACTCAAAAACAATTTACTCCAACACATTCAAATAACTCAACTCCTATTATGGAACAACCTTCAGTATTTGTTTCAAAACCACCTTTCCCTAAAAGATTAAAAATTGATGAAGGGGTAGAGAAACAAATTTTATTGCCTGACTACGACATGTTAGATGAACTAAAGAATGTTTGCATAAAGATTCCCTTTCTTCAAGACATTAAGGAAATACCAACTTTCACAAAAACAATTAGGGACTTGAGCATAAAAATACCTGGAAGAAAGAGAAAATAAATCAAAAGAATCCAACTTGTTGGAAAAATTATAGATATCATGATGGGTAAAACAAAATTTCAAGAATATATTGATCTAGGAAGTCTCATTGTGAAAACACATATCAATGGTGTGGAGATCCCAAATACATTAATTAATCTAGGAGCAACCATAAATATCATGAGTAAACAAACCATGAGTCAATTAAAACTCTCTAATCTTCAATATACACCTATAATATTACTATTGGCAGATAGATCTGTAATCAAACATGATGGTGTATTAGAAGACATATATGTATCCTTATATTCTTAGGAACACCCTATTTATTTTATTATTTTAACACCCAAGAATAACTTAGGAGGACATCCATTGATTCAAGGAAGACCATGGCTAGCTACAACCAATGCTTTCATAAGTTGTAGATTTGGTTATATGTTCATTTTTGATGGGAGTACAACAAAGAAATCCACACTATATCCACCAACAAAAAAAATAGTAGAGGTTGAAAATGAAGAATGGATAGATGATGACTTTCATATAGGACCAATATTTTCTACTTCACAATTAGATGAAGAAGATCAAATTTTAAATTTAATGGAAAATAATGAATCTTCATCATATTGTGAATCTAGTCAGATTTTTCAAGAGAAATGAAATATTCAATATTTATCATCTCGTCAACTATCCTTGCACACTATGGAAAAATTTGGCAATTATACAATTGAAATATTTGAAGGAAAAACTTTGAATATCAACAATTATTTGGAAGAATTTCAAAAGAAAGAATTAATCAAGAGGTTCAAGAACATTCATATACTTATGCGTGGGAATATACTGACATGAAGGGAATTGATCCTAATATTTGTAAACATCATATCTACATTGAAGAAAATGGCAAACCAGTTTGACAACATCAAAGAAGAATGAATCCAAATATAAGGGAGATTGTTAAGGAAGAACTACAAAAAATGTTGAATGATAATTTCATCTATCGAATATCAGATAGTCAGTGGGTTTCACCCTTAGTAATTTTTCCTAGAAACAATGGAAAATAGAGAGTGTGTATTGACTATAGGGAATTGAATAAAGCCACTTTAAAATATCACTTTCCACTACCTTTCATAGATCAAGTTTTAGATACATTGGTAGGAAATAAATATTTTTCAATTTTATATGGTTTTAATGGGTATAGCCAAATGCAAGTAGCCCCATAAGACCAAGATGAAACCACCTTTACCTGCCCATGGGGAACTTATGCATACCGAGTACTTCGCTTTGGATTATGTAATGCTCCTACAACATTCCAAAGAGTAGTATTAGGCATTTTTTATGATCTAATTCATGATTGTGTGGAAGTATATATCGACAATTTTATAGTTTATGGAAATTCTTTTGAAGAAGCTCTTAAAAATTTGGAAAAGTTCTAACTAGATGTAAAGAGGAAAATATCTCATTAAGCCATGAAAATTGTTTTATGATGTTTACTGAGGGAATTGTTTTCGGACACCATATTTTAGGAAATGGAATTAGAGTGGACACATCTAAAGTAGAAGTTATTTATAAATTTTCAATTCCGACCTGCTAACAAAATGTTAGATGTTTTCTTGGTTTCACTGGTTATTATAGAAGATTTATAGAAAACTTTACAAAAATTTCATCTCCACTTTTCAAACTACTCACAAAAGACTATGAATTTCATTGGAATTCTGATTGCCAAAAGGCCTTTGAGTCATTAAAAAAGAAAATCTCTTAAGTACCCATTCTTAAAGGACCAAATTGGAAATTACCTTCTCACATTTTGACTGATGCTTCAGACACAGCTTTAGGAGTTGTACTAGGACAAAAATAGTCAACTCCATATGCCATTTATTACACCAGTAAAAATTTGACTCCTGCAGAGTTAAATTATACTCTCACAGAGAAGGAGTTTTTAGCTATTGTTCATGCCATCAATAAATTTAGACATTATATTATTGGCTATGAATCTTTTGTACATACCGATCATTTTGTAATTAGATACTTAATGAATAAATAAATCACTAATGGAAGAATCAGTAGATGGTTGTTGTGGCTGCAAGAGTTTAACATTACTATTTTGGATCGACCTGGAAAACAAAATATAGTTGCTGACTATTTATCAAGGATTCAAAATAATAAAAATGACATGCTTGTAGGAGATAATTTTCCTGATGAATATCTTTTTGTAGTATCTACTAAATCAACATGGTTTGCAAATATTGATAACTATTTGTCTATAGAAAAGTTACCTTCATACTTGTCTCCCCGAGAAAAAAGGAAGGTAATTCAAATTAGTGCATCTTATTCATGGATAAATGAAGAATTTTATAAAACAAGTCCAGATATGATCATCCAAAGGTGTGCAAGAGAAGATGAAGTACCATAGATATTGAAAGCTTGTCATGATGAGCCATGTGGAGGAAACTTTGCTAACAAAAGAACTTCTTACAAAGTCCTTCTTTTAGGATACTACTGGCCTTCCCTTTTTAAGGATGCCAGAGAGTATGTTAAGAGATGTGATAATTGTCAAAGGATGGGGAATGTTGGCTTGATGGGGCCTAACCCAGGTTCAAAGTTAATTAGCCAAACAAATCCCTACACTACTGATCCTTTCGGCATCAGCCCGTGGAACACGGAATGAAGTCTCACCTGAAGCAGTATGGGGGGATGATGGAACCAAGTTTCCGCACCCTTGAGATGTCTGAGGTGTTGATTTAGTCCAGTTGTGCCTACCTTCACGTAGGTTACTTCGCACACTCTTCTGACATGTGAAACCTTCACGATCTATTACAATCGCCTTCGCACAGCCCTAACCAGGGGCTGAGGTGATTTCACACTGCTATGGCAGCGATTTGCAGTATTTCCCCAAACTACACCGCGTATCTTACTTATCTTCTTACAAATGTTAGTTATCTTCATGTAATCGGATATTATATCTTGCATTCACTTAGTCAACACAGATACACATGTTCGCGCATCATATAAATAGTAGAAATGTGATTTATAACCAATAGATTCAATGCATAGAACAAGAAATAAATACACAGAATTGAGATAAAACTTCTCTTTATTAATGCTTCCAACTATTACAGTCTCGACCTGCCTTATGCACTCAGCTGCAGGGGTCCGGGCACTCAGCTACGGACTACTAGGCCTCTGCACACTCAGCTGCAGAGCCTTTTCCTACTCTATGACCCAAAGACTCGACTTTACACTTCAGATATGACTCAATTCTTAATCCTTAGATTACTTAACTACTTATAGCCTTGCTCTATTTATACAATCCCATGGTCCGCAAACCATGGGTGGATCTCTATAGCCAACATTACATTACAAAATTGAGGGCAAACAACCCTATGACTCATTTACAACTTCACACTCCACACCCACGAAATGTAGAGTCTTTCCGTCAGATTTACATCTTTTAGCCAAAATCTGGGTTTTAAGCCCCAAAAAATCCCTTGGGGGATCTTGTGCCTAATAGCCCCCCAACACAAACATCATGACTCATCCTTGAGTCACTTTTTCAGTGCAGAGATATTTGCACGAAGACCTCCCAACTCTGCCTGGATCACTGTAAGATTGGCAGTGCACTGAGAATTTGCCTGATGCACTTCCTGGATGTGTTGTTCGGAAACCGCTATAGCTAAACTGCTTCCCTGAATTTGTTCATGTGTCCCTTGCATTTACACGAGATTTGTTTCAATCGAGGTTGTAATGATGAAAACCTCATCGATCCATGGTTGTACGCGCGTCCTCAAAACGACTTCCTTGTGTCGAGCAACATCCACCTCCTCCTTGAGCGCTTTCGCTTGCTACATCCGCACGCCCCTTTGTGTAAGGGCCACTATCTGTATGGTCCCTTTTATTTCATCGTACTTTTTCTACAACTCGTGTGTCTTTGTTTCTAAGCATCATATGTTCAGGTCCTCCTGCAAAGTGGTGAGGACCTCGAACGACTTTTTAAATAGCTTGGTACAGTCCTTCACTGCACTATTGATTTCCGCTATTCCTATTGTAATGACGTTGGTGCGTTGTTCCTTCACCTCTAGTGTATTTGAAGGTTGCACCTTCAATTGTAGCTCAGCTATCTGAAGGTTTAGCTGCAGATGAACCTTGGCCATCTCTTCCTTCACGTCGCGCACCCGTACTGTGAGTTTCTAGATGTGCACATCTGTTGGTTCCTCTACTTGGATGGATAGCTTTGGGACCATCTGGAAAGCTTCGTCGACCACTTGCACCAACTGTCTATTCTACGCCACAACCTCGTCGCACTACAGGCTCAATTTTTTTATACTTATTCCCTGCTTTCTCATGACCTGGAGCGTGTGACCCTCCCTGGCTCATAGTTCTATAGTCACTCTGTCCTACAAAACATAGAGCATCTCTCGAGGGAGCACAACCATATTGATTCCAACTCCCTTCAGCGCACTGACCATATTGGTAATGGTCACTTTCCAAGCAATCCACATAGCAGTGCAGCTACCCTCGCGCTATCACGGCCCCTGTGACACTTCGACACTACAGGCAGTCCAGACATTGCACAGCTCCTGGGCAGATTAGTTTATAGTCCATGCCTCCTTTCTACTACCTCGAGTGCTAAGACTGTGCTTCCTATGGCTAGTCAGATGGTCGGGCCACCTATATATGGCTTCAACCGACTACCATTTACTTTTTCAGGGAAGAGTTTGCCATTTAATTTCACCAACTGCACCATGCCACCATCTGTGATCTTCTTAATAATGTACGGTCCCATCCAATGCATTAAACTGATAAAATCTTTATGGTAGTCCACAATTCTGTCAATGTAATAGATCTCATCCTGCTCTATCACCATAGTCTTTCTACCAAGAAAGTCCTTCTTTATTCCTTCCTCAAACTTCTTGATTTCTTCTTCCGCCATGGTGCTTTTCTTCCTCAATCGAACACTTTCATTCATGATTTCTTGGAGCCTAAGATCACCCTGCTGAATCTCTTCATGAAGCCCCTTGAGTTCATCAGTTGGGAACTTATCAAACTTACTATCATATAAAAACACAAAATAATTCACCGTAAAGGTGTGCAACTTGATATGTTGATCGTGCCAAGCCTTTTCACACCGCTTTGGTACCTGTTGATGGAATCTAGCCAAAAACCATTCTTCTTTGAGCTCTTCCAATTGTGTGAGCCTTTCTTCCAGGGCTCCACAATCCGTCATACCTATGAGCACTACTATGTGCAAACCAGGCACGATATATTCCATCGACATTACGGCTTCCACTCCATAGACGAACCTAAAAGGCATTTGTCCCATCAGTCTCTTGCATGTTATCCTATAAGCCCATAGTACTGTGGTATGCGCAGGTCCCAATCACTTCGTTGTGAATTACATACCTTGTTCAGCATGTTACACACCTTGTTAAATGCTTCCACATGGATAACCTTCTATGCAATTTTTCTTCCTACATAATGTTTCCCCAACATCAAGAGACATTTGCACATTTGCCCCCCCAACACATGCTTATTGATGATACTTCTCAGCACAAATTTCATGTGAATCCGTGTAGGTTGTCTTCCATATGCTTGCACCCACCTCACCAGATGCATGCACAAATAATCCTGCCCATTGTACTTGTCTGTCAATCGCACCTTAGGCTTCCCAAATAGAGTGCGCATCATCCTTTTACATTTGTGCCAGTCATCAAAGCTCCCTTTGTGCATAACCCACCACCTCATGGGCGTTGCGCGCAGTACCCCATTCAAGGCCTGGAAATGTTGCTTTTCCGGCACTTCCCTTTAATATTTATCCAAGAAAGTATCTACCTCGCTTAACCCATCATAAGTAGGAAGATATCTTACTTCTACTGATACGCAGCACAGTGATCTTGTCATCATATTACAATTCAACATGGTTACTTCATGTAACCAATTCTACCATCGCTCTATCTCCTCATCAGAATCTGAAGTATATGAGCTTTCATGCTCCTATGAAATCTGTCCATCCGCGTTTGGATTTACCCAATCTTGCTCTCGCACTGTTATCTTGTGGATGCAATCCAAATCATCATTACTTTCATAGTCTCACATCAGCTCTCTATAGTGTGATCCTTTAGCAAGGTCTAGATGTAGAACTACATGTAGAGACGTCTTCTCAAAAATCATCTTGCACTTGTTTAGATTAATCACCCGTTCATGTTAGTGGCCCAATCGATTCTTAAGAGTGTGGGATAGGGATTGTTGTCATCAACAATCTCTATCACTTCAGAATCTACTAGTGCACTCGCTCCTTCAATATCCATAGTAATTCCCTACAATCTCCCCATGGGTATTATCTTCTACTAGTTCGCCATTCGCAGCTGAATAGGAGACCACTACAGCATAGGTCTCCCCACTCGCTCCCATGTCTGCTTCAACAGAACACTCACGTCCGATCCTAAATCCATAATTACTTGGTCCATTTCATATTCTCCAATCTGCGTAGTTAGCATCATTTCTCTACCCGTCCTCGTCTTATCCTTTCCAATCTTCTGGACTACACGTGGTTCTCCTGGAGCAGTCCCAGTGCATATGATAATGAGTTCCTGTAATCCTTTTATAGCCTTACTATCATGTAGCAACTTCATACATGTTTCTAGGAATGTTGTGAGCATAGATGGGTCCATCTTGGGCACCGATTTATCTTTTCTTCCTAAAGTGGTGGCATCAGTGAAGCTCTTCTTATCTTCCATAAAGATTTCCCAACCGCGCTCCAAATAAAACTCCACTTCCTTTGCCCGAGCCTTGCGAACCCAAGTACTATCTTCTGGTTGCTTGCCTTTGTCATCTCCCATCACGATTCCACTCCAGAGCACAATGTTCACATTCCGGTCGGCTCAGACCTCATCATTTGCAGGTTCTGAGTCAAGGGACGTAGCAACACTCCCTTGTCACGTATCCTAGCTATCAGCGTAGGACAATCTTCCATCTCGTGATAAAACAAGGTGCAATACAAACATGACATGTGCATTGGATGCGTACAATCGTGGGCATAATGTCCTGGCCCTCCGTAATTATAGCATATCAACTGTCTGCGACCTCTCCTAGGTCCACCTCCACCTTGTCTTCGTCTGCGCCCCTGAAATCATGTTCTTCCACTACTTCATTTTGGTCTAGGGGTTGCATTTCAGCCTAAACTCTGTAGGTGGGGGTTCTATGCATCATCAGCTCATAGCTTCAACAAGTGCTCTCATCGTGTCCTACTGACCTACAAAAATTACAGAACAACTACTGTGAATTCTATGTGTACTTCTGTAACAAATGGCAATTGTCTATAGCATGCTTTCCACCTATTTGACAAATTGCGCACCACAAAGTAGGCGTCGCGCTAGGTCCTTCTTGTGCTTCTGATCTTAACGACATCGGTCCTCCTCCTATGAGGTAATTTAAGAAAACAAGGCAATGGTCCTTGTCATGACCCTGACCCTTGTATTTTACGCACCACACTTCTTCATGCGCTTCTGGTCGAGCTGTCCTGTCCTGTTTTAGACTCTCCATCTCAAGGCATAAATTCCTCAACTACGTGTGGATCTGCTGAACTCCTAAGTTAGGATCCTACATCGAGGTTTTGTTCAGCCTCATCGCAATCTCTCAAGCCTCTGCCTGTGTTGTTAGCTTTTGATGAGATAGCGCACTCCTTAAATGTGGCGTTAGCGATGCTACAAACCATTCACGGTGCTGCCCATCCGTCAGATTCATATTAACTTCACGAATCATACACTTCAGCCTTTGATCTATCTCCCAAGGAGTCTCACCTGGTAGCATTGTGATATCTTTGAATCCAATGATCGACTATGCTTCAGACTTCAACTTGCTAAATTCCTTGTTTAGCACAATTTGGATATCGACGATTCCCTCATTCGGATTATCATTTGAGTGCTTAATGTACCACGTTAGCGTGTGATCCTGCATAGCTCTAACCAACATCGCTTTCTTTATATTGTCATCTGTAACTCCCTGCGCTTCCCATACAGCTCTTACCACAAACCAAAATTGGTCTGGAAGCTCACTTCCCAATCCATTGAACATAGGCAACTTTATTTTGCTTGCCATAGTGAATCGTGGTGGCGGCAGAGGTGGTACGGGTGAAGATGGAGGTGATGGCGGTGAAGCTAGTGGTAGTGTCGATGGGGGTGGTATGTGCGGAATTCATTGCCTTATCAAATGGATCACACTTTGTGGAGAGAGCTTGGTGAGCTCTTCCTTATCCCCTCGTAGAGGTGAAATCAAGGGGTTGTTTTCTGGTCCCTTAATTCCTTTGTTCCTCTAAGATTTTCCACTTCAGGTAGCCCCGAACATAAAGGTAATCACATAACCTTATTCTCACACAATAGTATTTTAATCCAAGTACTAAGGGACTTTACGTACTTACCTCACGGTCCTTTGAGAAAACACCACTCTGCCTCGTTGTAGCTAACTGAAGTGTCTACCACGAACTCAGTAATGAATCCTCCTATAATTCGATCGAGTTTCCACCTTCCTTGGCTATCTGCTAGCTTCACGACCCACTCATACAACTCATTAGGGAAGGACACGAAGAAGATTTCATGGATCTCTGTGTATCGGTAACAGCCTAACCACTCTTCTTTTGACAGTCGCAGATTCCTGTTCTCCTGCGTCGCAAACTCGTGAATTATTTTGTCCAACTAGCCTTCGATTTCCTTCGTAGTTGGATTCCAATGATACAACATCAAAATGCAAATTCATGTCCCGGCAACGGAACCATTTGTTGGCTTGATGGGGCCTGACCCAAGTTTGGAGTTAATCAGACAAACAAGTCCCTACACTACTAGCCCTTTCGGCATCAACCCACGGAGCGCGGACTGAAGTCTCACCCGAAGCAGTATGGGGGCATGTTGGTGTTGGATACCTATACCAATAGGTTTCATATTTCATGATTGGCAAATTCAAATGCCAAATATGCTCTGCTTTGCTGGTACAAAGATCCAATATTTTCAAAGAAAAGGCAAGGTGTGTACATGCCTTCATATCTATTAAATTTTGATGGATGGTCCAACAGTCTAATCTGGATCATGCCATGTTTCAATTTTTTGTGGATGAATAGAGAAAGAAATCTGTCCAAACTGTTTAATCTTGGCAGATCAATAGCTAGGCAGAGAAACTAAGGTTCCCAACTGCTTAATCTGGGGCCTTCGAAGAAATAAGGGTAGTGCTAGATAGGAAATAAAAGGAAAAATCCAATGGAAAAGAAAAGGCACATAAAAGGGTCTGCAAGTCCAAGTGCACCCTCCAAGAAGAAACAAAAAATGCTAGGAAAGTAGTTGGGTAGGTAGATGGGGTTGCAGAAGTGGTGTTCCTACCAAGCTGAACTTTGCTAATCAAAATACAAGGAAAACAACATAAGGGAGCATGTCTAACTTCCCTTTTCCCTTTATTTATCACTCATTACTAACATCCCTTCACCAGTTGTGATTATGAAAGAATTCAAGGTTTTATGTTGGTCCTTATTGCCTTTAGAAGCCACATTTCTTGTGCAAAGTTCTTTTGATTTTGATCTACTCTTTAAACTACGTTGTTTTCAAGAAAACTTAGTAATATCACTCCTCATTCACCTTCTCCCTCCATATTAACTTCTAACTTTTATTATCTAACTCCCTATGTTACCCTTTCCCTACTATTATAACACCAAGGTGTATAAATCCTAAGCATTCTATAAATAACCCCCCCTTGGCATTATAGCCATATGTTTCACCACTAGGGAATCAAATTGACATCTGGTCAGTTTGAGAACCCAGCCCTAACCTCTTATCTCCCCCAGAACTCATTTTCCCATACAATCCTTCACTTTGCCTAAAGAAACCTTGGAAAAACCCTTTGCATCTTTTAACCCGCTCAAAATGACAAAAGCACCTTGAAAACCCACTTTCTCGCTTTATCCTAATTCTAAAGGCGTTTGTGAGTTTTTATATGCGGAAAAACCCATTTATCCAAAGTTTCGAGGCATATGCGCTTTTATATGAAATTTCATAAAAAACCCATTTCGTCCCAAGTTTTGTGATATGCGCACCTTTATGAAAATACATTGGAAAATCATGCAATACGCAAATATTTCCAAAGTCCCGCCTGGCCACGAATCCCATCAAAATTCATTTTTTAATCCCCGCCCGATGTCGTATCCTCTGTGCACATCACTGACCCGACAAACGACCGATCAACCTCTTTCCATCCGACGGTTGACGCTGATATCGGACCGGCCCCGACGTCCGGAGGATATCGTCCGATATCTGTCAGACGCTGACGTCAGGCCGGGTCCACGTGTCGCCCCCAAATCGCATCAAAGCCCCCTCTGACAGATTCCTTTCCATAGCATAGGCTGCCCGATATTGCGCCACCTATCTACCAACGTCAGCGCCGCCTAACTGCCTACGTCATCGCCACGACCGCGCACCCCGTCCACCATTGATCCACCTGTCTGCCACCTCACTACCCCTGTGGACCAGTCATAGGCCGCCACGTCACCTGATGACGTCATCCGACCTTGACCCACCTGGTGACGTCATCCAAAAAAGGCGCGAATGACCCAAAAAGCCATATTTTTTCAATTTTCGCGTTATTTTTTCCACTTTTGCAAAAAACTATTGTTGCGCTCTCTGCATGCAATTTACGACCAATTGCACCAACTTTCTCAAAATCGACCAGGAGAACTTCCGCGCGCCTACCCACCTGCATTGGTGACCCGGCCCATCGATTTACCAGGTATTTTTCCATGCAAGTCTTCTCTAAGCCTGGTTTTTCTCTGTAATAGCAAAAAACTCACTTAAAACACAGAAAACGCATAATTCACCAGAAAATTAACTGCACCCAGCTCCCCCTTGAAAAGTTAACGGTCGAAATTCATTAGCCGAGCCTATTTGGACTAAGATTTCAGCGAAAAACCTGCATTTTCGTTCGCACAGTCGTGAACTGAAACCCGGAACCCACATTCAATTGCTGAGGAAGGTCTATTAAAGACAAAGATTTGCCTTCTTAAGAGACTGAAACAGTATTTCAATTGCTGTAAACTCACCCTGTTACCCTCCATTTCTCACTTCACCTCTTCTTTCAAGCATTCTTTCCTATTTTTCAGTCGAAGAAACAACAGTCCATATACAAAACAATCCAAGTAATCATGGAGACTCCAGTTGCACCGGTTGCCCTCAATGTTGCTCCCTTAGATGCCCCTCAGAGAGAGCTGGAGTGGCAGGATTTGGCAGACTTGGACTACCAAATCTCAGAGGACTCCTCATCACACAACAAGTTCCACGAAAAACTTGCATTTTCGTTCGCGCAGTCGTGAACTGAAACCCGGAACCCACATTCAATTGCTGAGGAAGGTCTGTTAAAGACAAAGATTTGCCTTCTTAAGAGACTGAAACAGTATTTCAATTGCTGTAAACTCACCCTGTTACCCTCCATTTCTCTCTTCACCTCTTCTTTCAGGCATTCTTTCCTATTTTTCAGTCGAAGAAACAGCAGTCCATATACAAAACAATCCAAGTAATCATGGAGACTCCAGTTGCACCGGTTTCCCTCAATGTTGCTCCGTTAAATGCCCCTCAGAGAGAGCTGGAGTGGCAGGATTTGGCAGACTTGGACTACCAAATCTCAGAGGACTCCTCATCACACAACAAGTTCCACCTCCACCTACTGAATGAGCTTAAGGCCAAACATGTGGATGGCACAAACATATTAGGCATTTGGAACTCCTTCCTCCCAATTTTCAGGCTCCCTCAAGTCAACCAATTCCCTGACCTGATTCATCTGTGTGCTGTCTGCTATGAACCCATTCAAAGAGCTGTGCTTGACCCTTCAGGCTCAGTTCTATTCTACATGACCCCTGAGGCCATTAGAGAGACGTTACAGTTCAAGACTCAGAAGAACTTGGTCCCCTTGTCTCTGTTGGACTTGATAAACCAGGGAGCTAAGATGCTGACAGATGCAAAAATCATAAAGCTCAACCAGTTGTTTATAAAAAACTCAAACACTGTGTTGTACCCTCCTATTTTTGATGGCTACCTCAATAAACTGGGTATAGATCTTGCAGATATGATTAGTTCCATCTTGGGGTACAAGTCAGTTGAATTTATTGATGAAACTGTACTAGTGATGATGACTATGTTCTCCCCTGGCAAGAGTCCAATCTGTTATGATTATGCCACATACATATCAGATAAGATGCATGAGCAATTTCTGAACCTGTCAAGAGAGAAGGTGTTCAGATACACCTCCTACATCTACCACCTGATTCTATATTATCAGAATGAGAAGTTCTCCTTTATTGTCAAGAGAACAGATGCACAAGGCAATCCAAGGTCAGTAGTGTACTGGACCTTAGTTTTTCATTACAGAACCTACTCTCCGTACACTTACTATGAATTCATAGACCTTTTCATTCACCCGGCCATGTCCTTGTTCCTAAGCTCACCTCCTCCAAGATTGATTGATGAGATGCAGAGAATGTTGCAGTTATCTAAAGTGTATAGCATTGGGGATTGGTACTTTTACCAAAACTACACCGTGATCAGAATATATGGGTGTGAGTTACCCCCATACAGATTGCCCAAATATGTGCCCATGAGACTATTTGCCCTAGAATACTTCTGGCAATTTGGGAATGCTGATATGGTACACTTTACAGGCAAGGGAAAGAAGGCACAGTTAAAAGTGAAAAATCAATTGGGCCACCTTGTTCTGAACAAGAGGGAAGGCTGGAAAGAGGCTGATAGAAAGCTAGAAGGCCTTGGCCTGAAGACCAGTTTCCTCTGGAAACCCTATGACCCAAATCACTCCATATCATTCAGAAGGCTCAAATACAAGCTCTCTAGTTATGACCATGTAAGTTTGCCCCACATTGAAAAATTTGCCAACCAACCAAAATGGAAAAGGGGCACACTGGAGGAACCGGTCACACAAGAAGAATTGAATGAGAGAGCTAGAAGACATCTTCTTAAATTGGCTGACTTGGAACTTCCTTCACAGGTTTTCTCTCTGCCAAGGCCTCAAGCAAGAGCAGCTGCCTCATCCTCTACGGCACATCAATAGGCAGTCCAAACTACAAACCAAGCTCAGAGCAAAGGCAAGGAGAAGGAGATGGAACAGGAACAGGTACAGCAGGGACAGTTTCAGCCACCCCAATAGGTACAACAACAAAAGGAGCAGCCAGGGCAGGGGGAACAGACATCACAGGCCCCAATGTCCACACAGCAGCAGCCCACACAAATGGCACCTCCGAGGCAAGATTCAAGGATTGACTCTTCTGTCCTCCAAACCCCTCAAAGGGAGGATGTAAACAGAAAAAGGGACAAAGAGACTCCCCTTACTGCCTCACCAACTCAAGGGGAGAAGAGGCAAAGGCTAAATCCTTTCTCAGAAGAGGAAATGCCAATGGGGCAGACCTCAGGTACAGGCCTGCCCAGCATGGAGGCCTCAGCCAGCTCCTTCCAACAAGAGCAAGATAGGGCAGCAGGAGGAGAAGTTAGCTCCTCAGGTCAAAGCAGGGAAGGTGAGAAAAGCATTAAGCAGCAATTTAAGGACATCAAAAGCAGAAATGAACCTTTAAGGCTGAAACTATATAATCACCTATTGAAAATGGCTCCCACAAACCAGCAGAGACTCATGTCTGCATATGATGCACATGAGGGAAATATGATAATGAGCCATTTTACACCAGCAGTGCAGCAACCACAATCTGTTGCAGATTATATCAGGACCAACCTGGAGGTCCTGTCCAAAGACATCCACCCAATGGATCAAATAGAATTGCACAAACAAACGGGTGAGATAGTGTATGCCACCTTGGCAGACAAAACCCAGGTGAACTATAGGCTACAAAATAGCCTGAATAACACTACTGCATAGCTTGAGCTGGAAAGGGCTTCCTCTCAAGTAAAAGACAACAGGATCAAAGCTCTAGAGGAAATCATAATAGAGCTTGGACATGATCCTAAAGATGTCAAGGTAGTACAAGAGATTCTGAAGCTGAGGGATGCTGACATGGCAGCATTGAGAAAAATGTTGAAGATCCCAGGAACTCTTCATCCTCAAACAGAAGAGATTGCCCAGCTCAGGCAAGATAAGGATGCAACTGCTATGATGATGACGCTATATAAAGAGCTCATCCACACCCAAGAGAAGCTGCAGGAATCAGAGGCTACCTTGCAGGCAACATTACAGCAAAAGGAGGCAGGACAAACCTCACAACCTCCTCCAGAAACAATAAATCTTGAGGAAATCCCTCAAACCACTGCCACTCCCAGTCAGCAGATACAACAGGCAGCACCATCCACCTCAACACCAACAACAGAATAGGCTGAAAGCCTTGACATGCAAAAACTGAGGAATGAAATTCAAGTCTTGGAGTCTCAGATGTCAGAGCTAAATCAAGCCAAGGATAGTCTGGAAAAAATAAATGAGAAATATGGCAAGTCCAAGCAGAATGTGGTTGAAAGAGAAAGTTAGGTAAAGGCCCTCAAGAAAAGAATAACTGAGCTAGAAAAAGAGCTCACATTGGACAAAGTGACATCTGAACTTAAGAGGGTCCTATGGGCCAATATTGGCCAGTCCATCACAGACCAATGGGAGTATATTGAAGCCATCCATGAGCAAATAACGCTCATTGGAAAAGCACATAGAGAGATCCAACGTGCAAGGGCATCTCTAAGCAATATGCCTGAGATTGCCACTAAAATGATAAATGTGCTGAATTACAGAACAAGTTCCCAGCTCATCAAAATGGGATTTGGAAACAGGACAGAGACCATTTCACTGATCAAAAGGGTCCTGACATTAAGAAACCTGATTCAGACCCTGGAAAGAAGAACCCAGGATATGCAAGCAGACATCAATAAATTCCAGAACAGGTTCATGGCATTGCAAAACAGGGGTCTGCTAGTCTGCTGGAGCCATCAGGAAAGTTGCTCTCACATGAAAAATATGCTAAGAGAGTGAACACCTTTGCTGGGAATCAAATTTCAGAGACAGCTAGTACATCGGCAGCAACAGGACCAGTAATAGGACAGACCCTCTTCAACAGGGTAGAAAGTTTATTTTTTATTATGAATGAAATCACACACTTGTTTGATGAGCCTCCCCATTTTTACAAGTACACAGAGGCATATGAGACCATGGGGTCAATTTTGAGGCATCAATTCCCTACACAGGATGTATGGGATAATTTGATACAATTACTGTTAAATCAAAGTCAGTAATTATGTTATTATTTTTTGAAAATATTCAAAATTTTCATACACAGGAAGATAAAGACACATCAGCAGGTATGCAGAAAGAGGCTGAGCCAACTCAACACAAGTATTCGGCCACCACAGCATCACTAGCAGTCACAGATGACAGGGCCGAGAAGCTACAGGAGGACAGAGCTGCACAAGACATGTCATTCAGCAGTTATAACAAAGTGCTTAACCGACTCCGTGAGCTCCAATGGTCAAAGTGTTCTGAGAGGAGTTAAGAGCCTTTAATGTTTGATTAAAGATTGTAATAACTTTCTATCTGTAATTTCTGTACGAGTTAATGAAGATATTTTCCCTCTCAGATGACTCAATGCCTGAGATATTTTGTATGAGACTGCTATATATTCCCCCTCGCATTTGTTAGCAGGGGTTGGACATTGGATGTAATAGATTGCTCATATATATTCTGCTCTTCTTTTACTGTAATTCTTAGAGAAGTACTACAAAGGATGATGGAATTTCCAAAGCTCTGTGTTGTTTGATGTTCTGCTGGTGTTTAGCTAAAAGTTGCAGGATTCCTGCGTATCTCATGACACAATAAGTTTCTCTAGTAACTCTTTCTTATGTATCTGTCATCTTTCATATCTCTTTCATGTTGCCTATGTTTAAACAGTTAATAGCAAGGAAAAAGAATAGTTCCAGGATTTAATCTCAGATTACCCTGAACTCAATCTAAGCTATTTTAAATCTTTGTTCTTCAATTATAGTAATGAAAGCGTAATTCTTAATTGCTACCCTTTCATGCTATATCATCACAGTGGTTATTGTTTCAGGAATTCAAGTTTGCTCCTGAGGAATACATCCCTTTCTTACATCCTAGCTTAGTGAAAAATTCTTAATTGCTTTTCACTAGTTGTTTACACTCCATAATCACAATTTAAAGTTTGTTCATGAAATATCTAAATGGACCTGTAACTCCAGCTGCATCAAACTTAGGATTTCAAGAAACCAACAGCCACAGACTCCATTACCCAATGGACTAATTTTACATGCAGAACTACACTTTGAAAGTTTCATAAAGACATCCTCCCAACCAAACATAAACCAAAAGCCTTAACTTCATAACTAGCCTAAAATTTCCATAGAACAGAGACAAAACTTACAGAGAGAGCCCTCTTTGATTACAGCTGGGCTAGAAGCTGTAATCCAAAGATTGGTTAGTGGTTACCCTGGTCGTATTCCCTTGGGAGTCATAGGGAACAACCTGGGTGTTAACATAAATGGCGACTCCCGTGGGGACCTCTTCAGGATTTAGAAAATACTGTATGTCTGGTAAAATTACACTTAAAATCTGAATATCAGTCAGGAGGCCTTTAAAGTTGTTTCTGTACCAACACCTGCAGCCTCAAGGAAGAGTTGATTCAGGTAATCTTTATACTCACGTTGAGATATGTACAACCTTTCAAAATCCTGTTCAGTCCTTGCTATACAAATTTTTCCAAAAACTCAAAAAGACTAGCTCAGAACCTGGCTTCCAAGAAGAATCTTCGGTACACTAGGGCAAATCCTGACCCAAACCCTCCTACTGTCTTTGAAAATCCTAATACAATCCCTAAAATTATCAAGAAGCAGCAAGGGCCAGATAATCTTGCTGACTTAAGTCCAGAGAAAATTCACCCCAACCCCATCTCCACTCCAATCAAGGTTCTTTTCCGGTCCACCCCTAATTCCCCTAGTTCTCCATCCACATCCCAAAGTCCTCCTCCCACATCCTCATCCCCCACACACACTCCCTTGACTAACACTCTAAGTTCTGCCATACCTATTACCCCTGTGGTAACCATTGTTCCTTTTATCCCAGTTATCCCTGTCAATCCCCCAAACCTTGTGAACATGGCTATGAGATATGCACCTCTGCAATTACTTGCCAATCCTGTAGCTTTACCTCAGGATTACCAAGCCAAAATCTCATATTTTGACTCCACTGGCCCTTACTCTGCCATTCAGCATGCCAAGAGAATGCATGATCATTTTGAGAATTATGAGATAGATGATGAGAGTGTGAGGATGAGAATTTTTGTCCAAAGCTTAACAGGTGATGTCCGAACTTGGTTCAGGTCACTTCCTGCAAATACCATCACAACCCCTGATGAGCTTTACCAAGCCTT
>APFE030969038.1:0-14893 GCA_000404065.3 Pinus taeda
TCTTGAATTGTGAATATGTATATTTGCAAATTTCTCTCTATGGTAACTGCAAAATGGAACCATTAATAATTGAGTATATACATAAATCAAAAGTTGCATAAGAAGAAATTTAATTTAAGAAAAAAATGAAGTTTAAAATTATTGACTCGCTCCCCCTCTCAGTAATTCCAAACATAAGTATCAAAGGGAAACCCCAAACTATGGTTGATAGATCTCTAAATAAAAAGGCTTTCATTGATGGAATGGAAAAAAACAATCTTTTCACATATGATCATGTTTCCCTCACTCCTTGCATCCCCAAGCTATAGTTGATGGATCTCTAAATAAAAAGGATTTCATTGCTTGAATGGAAGAAAACAATATTTTCACATATGATGATGTTTCCCTCACTCCTTGCATCTCGGATGTTAGTTTCCCAAATACAATTTTTAAAAATAATTTTCTAACTATTAAATATTTACAAAAATTATATTGATGAAGACTAACCTTATTATATTTACAACAATTGATATTTTATATTTAAAATTCTGAATGTATGGTTTTCAGTAGTTTGTGCAACTTTGATGGAAAATTTGACTAAGTACTTTCACATCGTCTCAAGAGGCTCCAATCCAATGGTACATGTCTTCTAGTATATGCAAGTGCCAATGACAAGTACGAGCTATCACCAGAAATATTTTACAAACGCAACTCGCGGACTTTTGCCTCCACACCACTCTTGTTATTTAGGAAATTCATTCTGAGTAACTTTTCTATGCATTTTCGGTTTACAAATTTCTGAAGGATTACATGTAACGAAGTAAACTATCACAAATATTTGTATCCGAAGTTAATGCATTTCTTTCTTTATTTGATAACATATAATTGTCCTTAGTAATTGTTTTAAAATTTTCTATGAAAAATGAAATTTTATTATACAAAATTAGATATTCGATTTATTTAAGCTTTTTCTACTGATTACTTATTATCATGGCTAATAAAAATTATTTTGGAAAATTATATGAACTAATTTAAAAATTTTACATTGTGTGAAATAATTAATTTTTATGTTTAATTGAATTTTTTTGAAATAATAAGCTTTTATTTTGGAAATAAGATTTATTCAGAATTTTAATTTTTAATTATTATAATTATTTGATGGCTAGCAAAAGACTTTAATCTCCCATGAAATAATACAAAGAAATATTTGAGTAATTTGGAGCGAAATGGTTTGATATTTAATCTGAAAAATAACTTAATTGTTTTTCTTTATATAATATATACTATATATATACTTTATATCATTATACTTATAAGATTACAAATATGTAATTGTGTTGGTTCTAGTACTCTACTACTCACGGGGTGATATCTGGATGGCTACCACATAACATCCAAACAACTGCAGTTCCCAACAGAGTATGCAGTTCCTAAGCAGATAAGATGATGATAGAACTGTGACTTGCACAATAACATATACCTTAATAGTGTGTTAAAACTTTATATATACACCTTTACTTACTGTTTTACTTAATTTTTTTTATAATATATTTTAAATTTTTAAAATATTTCATTTTTATTATTATTTTAATCATAATATTAATTATTTCCAATGGTATAAAATGTATTATAAAATAAATATTTTGATTTCATCTAAATTAATAAAATTTATTAACCATTTATTTTGTATACTAATCATATAACAAAAAAATTAATTTCATTTGTACATTTCTATGAACACGATATTTATCCCACGTTATTTGTGTAATCATATCGTTATTTCAATAGCCTAATCTCAATGAATTTATAGCCTCTTACATCCGCTGTATGGAGTGATTTAATTATTTTAGAAATATAAAGTATTATAAGTTTATAGAAGAGAACTAACCGACATTTTGACAAAACTCTATGAACCGGAAACATCAATGGAGAAACCTGAGAAGATTTGAATGTGGTATCTGCACATTGTTTAATTGTTTGGTAAGGAGTAAATGTCATTGACGTCAGCGAGGTTTATCTTAATGAACACGTGAACTAAGAATTTTATATACAATAATGTTACGAGATTTTGAATAAAGTCGATTCCAATGCTTCTATCTCGATAACATTTAAAATGTGTTTTTTATTTTTGAAAATGGTTTATAAAAAGATAATGTCTTTATTAGGAAAGAAAAATGATAAAAGAGTTAAAAGAGATTAAAAGTTAACAAAAATGATAAAAGAGTAAAAAAATAAATAAAACTTAATAAGTGTAACATGCAGCAGTAGCATTATTGTTTAGTATTTGTTTTTTAATTATGGTTTAGTATTTGTTTTTTAATTATTGTTTAGTACTTGTTTTAAAAAAATAAAATAAAATTGAAAAAATAATTTACAAATATTGATAATGTGAAGGATTTAATTTCTTTGGTATCTTAATAAATTTAAAGTTAATAATGTCAATTTTTGAGAGATTTGATTTTTTTTTGAGTGTTTAATAAATTTAAAATTAAAATGGATTTAGGATGTTTTTATAATTAAAATTGTTTTTCATTGGTTAGTTTAAGTGATTTTATTAAGCATAATCACATTATTTAAAATATTTATCATTATGTTAGCATGCAGTGACTAATAATTTAGAAATTCAATTCGTTAAACTTTGACAACATGCCTAATTTTATATTTCACATTTCACTTTTTCAACAAATTTACAATTGTTTTTAATAATTATAATAATTATTATAGTTTGGTTTTTAATTATTAAATTTATAGTAATAAAATGATTATTGATTGCATTACTTAAATTTATTTGAATTGGGTGTTGCTCAATATAAGTAAGGGAGATGCATATTTCTTTTTATAGTTAATTTACACGACATTTTAAAAATTAATTGGAATCCATGTTAACTCTAGATTCATCACTCATAAAAAATGATCAACATTTCAGGAAAGGTTTATACATATAAGGACTAAATCACTTACAATGCATGGTAGTTAATAGAGGTTTATACATGTAAGGACTAAATCACTTAGAATGCATGGCAGTTAATATATTTAAATGAACTTGTTCTGAAGTGGTTGTTAATATATTTAAATGAACTTGTTCTGAAGTGGTTCGTAGTATGCGACATATGTGTAATTTCTTTTGTAATAAACCTTGAGTTCATAAGTGACATATTAATAACCAACACAGATCCATGTTTAATCTAGAATCAAAATTTGAAAAAAAATTTACTACTCTATGATTTTCATAGCTTTTTGTGCATGAGAGGTTTAAAATATTTTTTTTTGCAATAAACCTTGAGGTGATAAGTGACATATTAATAACTAACATAGATCCATGTTTAATCTAGAATCAAAATTTGAAAAAAAAATTACTCTATGAATATCATCGCTTTTTGTGTATGAGAGGTTTAAAATAAATTGATAGTTAAAACATTTTAATATTAATGAGTAACACTTTTAATATTTAACATGGAATTAATGCATGGAATCTTCATGAGCAAGAATTAGACATTGTTTCCATTAAAATAAATTTAATATATTTATGAATAATAAATATTTCTTACAATGAATTTAAACTTTAAATAAAATAATTCTTGAAAATAATTTCTTATAGTAATAAAAATATACAAATAAATCCATGGTTATTTTCCTATATATAATAAAATCACAATTAAAAAATACTTATAATAAACTAATATCCTCTTGTCCTCTGAAAAAGTTATTATTTTAAGCAAAGAATGTGCGGAGAGGCTTAAAAGTGGTAATAAAAAGATAAAAAAAATAAACTAAGCATACTTAAGTGTTTAATGAGACTTGAACAGTTTTACAAACTATAAAATTCCAAAGTCAACTAAAAATTGGATATTTATATTTCTTTCACATTCAACGGAATATTGTCGATTACAGCCAAAGTTTGTCGATTACAATCAAAGTGAAAACTTATATGGGTGGTGTGGCTTAGAGGTATTCATATCATGTTTAGTCCTTGCCATCTGGCAATGGGCAGGGACTATAGTAATCGAAAAGCCTTGTTGTAGCATTAGTTTCAATCTGTTCAATTCTGTTATATGGTGATTATTACAAAGTTCTCAAACGCGCTGTGCCGGGATAACCAAAGTCTTCGAAGTTATTCTCATTTGCCATCTTATTTGGCCTCTTCCCGAGGCGGAAGAGGCTGGAGCATAACCTATTTTGCTTTAGGCCCTGTTCAATATTACTAACCGTCAACGGTTTCATGTTAATGTTGACATTAGTTTGGATTATCAGCACAATGGTTTGCAGGTTAGGCTAAATTATTAGCACAATGGTTTGCAGGTTAGGCTATTTGAGCATGTTACCAGGTGTTGTGTAGCAGGTGTTGCAGGTGTTCATGCATGGCGGGAGGTGTCATGTTTTGTTCCCATTTCACAGCTTTGGTAGGTAGGTAGGCTCCGAGCTTTTCGGAGTCCCATGCGGGGTTTGGCTAAGGGCGTTTAACTAGCCCACCTAGTTAATTGGGGCCGCCTATGGTCGATTCGTACACCTCTGTAAGCTGCTTGAATTATGGGGCGCTCCGCCCGCCTATGTATGTCCACACTGGTAGTTCCAGGTCTCACTCTCACTCTGTGGGTTCCGTTACAGAATACGGGGATGGTAGTAAAACAAGGCAAATAGGTGGCTCTGGTTCAACTCAGGGGTGCCCTCTCTTCCTTTGCCTTGAACGGGTTCTTATGGTGCTGCTTCAATGGGTTTTTTGCCTTGAACGGGTTCTTATAATGCTGCTTCAACAGGTTTTATGTAACAGGCGAGAGCTATGGAGGAAAGTATGTTCCTTCCCTGAGCTTGTACATGCTCATCGAGCCGGAAAATGATGGGGTATTGTCATTGCGGTTGGACTCTTTCATTGGTATCCCTCCCCAAATTCCGGTTCCTCTTTCTACTAGTTCTCTACACTTTGGGTGCTCTCTGTCGCATACGTTGTGGGGCTCATCAATGCTCAAGAAAAGCATGTTGATGTAACTGTTCTGAATCAAAGGGTCCAAATCATGCATTGTCAGGTGAGAGCCATTGCCCAAAGACCCTAACAGAAGATACAATAACTTTTAGAACTCTGTATTATGGAAATAATACCCTTTAAAAATACTAGAGACACATTATAAATATATGTATCTAAACTTATCACAGTAATGGAAAGCCTTGATGCAGAGGTGGAAGAACAAAAACCAAGAAATATAGAACCCATATGTAAGTACAACTATCCTTAGCCGAAATGAAAGATTTGAGGACAAATACCCTAGTGTGGGAGCTTTCGGTCATACCTGTAAAGGTCAACATAAAAGGGTTATTAGAAACAAATAACAAAAACAAGCTTAAGGACCCATTTTGAAAACAACAGACCTTAGAATAGATGAGGGTTGCAGCTAAACTTGTAGTCAAGCAAACCTCCTGTAAGACAGTAATTAGAAGCATGAGCACCAAGAAAACTCTCTCTATAGATTAAAAAAAATTGTAAATAACATTCACATGAAGCCGAGATGCTATGACCACACAGGCAGGGATCCTCCATACTACCACCTCTTTAGCCAAATCTTGGGGAAAATAAATATGCAGGCACCAAATCCCGTATTCGGAAGAAATTCTTCCTCCAAAATCATACTCGAAACAACTCAGAGAAGATCAAAGGGAAGCAGATGTACCTGGTGGTAAGGAAAATCTTGATTCCTTGAGCGGGTTGCAGACAGAGTTCGAATCGATTCTTACTTCTTATCAAATAAGATTAGAGGTAGAGATGAGTAAGGAGCAGTTTAATCTATCTGCGAGTGATAAATATCAATTCATAACCAATCTGCCCTTTGGACTATGCAGAAGTCGCTGGGAAAAATGAAAACATTACCCGATAGCTAAATTTAGAGATAGTCATTTGTTTACCTCAAATGGGTACCAAAAAAATTATGAAAGAAAACTCTAGCTCAAAATATATCAATGGTTGAATTGATCTAGTTCACCCCTTTCATCGCACTTTCCTATACACAACCATTTGATCCATGTCTGGGTAGAAATTCCTTGCTTCCAGCATTTAGTCCCGCATTTTCCCAAATAAATTCACAAAATGCAATAAAAATCAGGGGAAACAAATGGTTATGCTGCAACCACATAATTCTCTCAAGAAAGACAGCGAACCTATTCTCTAGTGTAAACTTACTTGCGTTTCCAATATGTTGAAGCATTTCCGCAGAAAAGCATATGGATAGGCTTCCTGTGGCCATAATTTTAACTTAAAACATAGAAATTAATTCCTTATGGTAAGGCCCAGACAAGAACAATATAAACTCTGTAAATTAGTTTCAAAATCATTTCTAGAACATTAGCCAAAGAATGCACGAGAATAAACGAAATACAGTAAATTCCGAGTTATGCAAATAAAATTATTATTATAGCAATAATAGTCTTTCAAAAGATGAGAGACACATTATACATATATGTATCTAAAATTATCACAGTAATGGAAAGCCTTCGCGTAGAGGTGGAAGAACATAAACCTGAAAATATAGAACCCATATGTGAGTACGACTATCCTTAGTCGAACTGAAAGATTAGAGGACAAATAGCCTCAATTTATTTTAGTAGATCTTGCAAAAAAAACAAATTTATACAATGTCATCAAATTCCTCGAGTAGAAGCCATAGC
Source organism: Pinus taeda (assembly GCA_000404065.3). NCBI lineage: Eukaryota > Viridiplantae > Streptophyta > Pinopsida > Pinales > Pinaceae > Pinus > Pinus taeda. The sequence goes on from APFE030969038.1 coordinate 6,631, forward strand.
TCGTGTAACTTTAAAATTTCTCTTATAGATTCAACACTTGAGGCAATAAGATTACATTCAAAATCCGAAGACCATAACAGAAGATACAATAACTTTTAGAACTCTGTATTATGGAAATAATACCCTTTAAAAATACTAGAGACACGTTATAAATATATGTATCTAAACTTATCACAGTAATGGAAAGCCTTGATGCAGAGGTGGAAGAACAAAAACCAAGAAATATAGAACCCATATGTAAGTACAACTATCCTCAACCGAACTGAAAGATTTGAGGACAAATACCCTAGTGTGCGAGCTTTCGGTCATACCTGTAAAGGTCAGCATAAAAGGGTTATTAGAAACAAATAACAAAAACAAGCTTAAGGACCCATTTTGAAAACAACAGACCTTAGAAAAGATGAGGGTTACAGCTAAACTTGTAGTCAAGCAAACCTCCTATATGACAGTAATTAGAAGCGCGAGCACCAAGAAAACTGTCTCTATAGATTAAAAAAAATTGTAAATAACATTCACCTGAAGCCGAGATGTTATGACCGCACAGGCAGGGATCCTCCATACCACCACCTCTTTAGCCAAATCTTGGGAAAACTAAATATGCAGGCACCAAATCCCCTATTCCGAAAAAATTCTTCCTCCAAAATCATACTCAAAACAACTCGAAGAAGATCGAAGGGAAGCAGATGTACCGGCGGTAGGGAAAGCCCTGATTCCTTGAGCGGGTTCCAGACAAAGTTCCAATCGGGAGCATGACAAAATGTGGGTCAGGGCGAAGACTGGGCGGTGTAGTTTGCCTAACTACTCCGCAAACCATTTCAAGTTTACATATAAGGTGCGTCGCTAGAAATGACCCCCACCTTCACTGTTAGAAGTTAAGAAAACAAGATAAATATAAATATGACATCGTTCAACAATGAATAGATAATGATAAGGAGCAATTTCTTATATTTACATAAAAAAACAAGATTGCATGCAAGATGGAAAAATTGTGGGTCCCTACTACCCATTTGAACATACGTGGGTTCCCTTAGCGATGGTGTTATAGGATTGATAACATTAAATCAATTATAAATCGATGATTATGAAGTTCCTTATATGCGGTGTTTGCATGAATGGCAGGGGTCTTCTGCATGGCAGGGGTCAAGCAGCACAAAATCCAGTTGTTAATGCTCTCCTCCTTCAGTTAGTTAGAAGACAAGCAGCACAAAATCCCATTGTTAATGCTCTCCTCCTTATGTTAGTTAGTTAGAAGCTAGTCTTTATCCAGCAAGTGGGATATTACTACTAAATAGTGAATCACTTGTCGAGAAATGGTCTAGTTTTTCCACTGCAGTGCCTTCCCCATGTCTGTTATTCCATACATCTAAGTTCTTCCTGAGCAGGGTATCTATCGAATTCAGGTCATCCATCAAAGCTTGTAGTTGAATTCCTATGGTATTGAATTTTCTCACTGCCCCTTTCTTCTCCAAGAGGGGCATTGTAGCATTGCAATCCCTTTCAAGATTCCAGTGATGATTTTCTTTGTTCTATCTTAGCTTTTTGATATTTTCCTAGCATTGTGGTTTTCTCTTAAGGTAGTTGGGAGCGTAGAGGTTGGTGACCCGTCCTTTTATGTCCAAACTAAGAGATACACATTTCCTCTATATCCATTTTTTATACTTATATTCGATAGATCCCAAATGAAGGCTAATCCTCCTACAAACCCTCTTGCTTTCTTTGGAATGCATCTACAGCCCTGGCATACCTTCTGTGCATACTGATATACATTGTTCATTCACCGTTGCGTTTATTGTATAAAATATTTGTCTGGTTCTTCAATGGATATCTTCCCACTGCAACCATCTTCTCTTCCTAGGCACATATAGGTCCCTTATGTTTCATGATAGAACTTTCATTGTGAATGACTGAGTTCATACTAGAGGAATATATCCCTTAAGGGCAAGAGGTTCTTTGAACAGTTCCCCCTCCTCTTGAAGCTTAGCATTATTTATTTGTTTATCGGTTGTGTTGTTTTGCTTTTTGTTGTTTAGTCTGCTCAATTTAATCCGAGGAGCCTTCTGGTGGTTAGGAGCTGATTTGTTTACCTATTGTTTTCCTTTTCCTCGATTTATTCTCTTTTGTAGATCCATAAGCTGATCTTCTGTGAAAATGTACAGATAAGACTTAGTATTTTTTTGCTAGGAGAACCAAATCAACTTCTACTTCATTATCCTCCTATACTCCACTCCCGTTATCATCCGAGAACAGAGACAAATTTTTCTCCCGTGGATACCTTAGTCTCCTCAATCTCCTCCTTTAGCTCTCCACTTATTTCCTTGGTCTCCTCCCATTTTTTTCGCTCATGATTCCTCTTTGCTCCATCCCTTCTGAGTGGCTTCACATCAGCTCCAAGTTGAAACAGATCATGCGAAACGGCTCATCTTGTTCATTATGTTCCCATCATACTGGTACCCCTTTTCAAATCCTCTGTCTAGCTAATTTTACCTCATGTTCTCTTCGTGAGTATTGCTAGCCACTGCATAATGACATTCAATTTTTGACTCTCTTGTCATGTGAAACGGCTTGCCCCTTTTCAAATCCTCTGTCTAGCTAATTTTACCTCATGTTCACTTCGTGAGTATTGCTAGCCACTGCACAATGACATTCAATTTTTGGCTCTTGTTATGTATTTCAACATTTTCTGGACCATCTTCATGTGAGACTCTTTTTCTTTGCTTGATTATTTTGATTGATAGAATGATGTTCCTCTTGAGTTTGAATAATGGTGCAATGTTTATGTTGCACATGAAGGTTATCAATATGACCACATTTCTGACAATAAAGACGATTTCTAGTAGATAATCTTCTGTATTGTTTCTGTTGGAATTTGAATTTTTTAAACAGTTAACAAAATTTTATATCTGAAAGCATACATGTGCATGGTGTATTGTTGTATTGACCATGTCAATGGTTTTCAAACAAATTCTACAAATTCAAGCTCATTTGATATCTCAAATTTAATCTCATTTGAATTACTATCTTACAGGAGGTTTGCTTGACTACAAGTTTAGCTGTAACCCTCATCTATTCTAAGGTCTATTATTTTCAAAATGGGTTCTTAAGCTTGTTTTTGTTATTTTTTTCTAATAACCCTTTTATGCTGACCTTTACAGGTATGACTGAAAGCTCCCACACTAGGGTATTTGTCCTCGAATCTTTCAGTTCGGCTGAGGATAGTTGTACTTACATATGGGTTCTATATTTCTTGGTTTTTGTTCTTCCACCTCTGCATCGAGGCTTTCCATTACTGTGATAATTTTAGATACATATATTTATAATGTGTCTCTAGTATTTTTAAAGGGTATTATTTCCATAATACAGAGTTCTAAAAGTTACTGTATCTTCTATTAGGGTCTTCGGGCAATGGCTCTCACCTAACAATGCATGATCTGGTCGCTTTGATTCAGAACGGTTACATCAACATGCTTTTCTTGAGCATTGATGAGCCCCACGACATATGCAACAGAGAGCACCCGAAGTGTAGAGAACTAGTAGAAAGAGCAACCAGAATCGGGATATCAATGAAAGAGTCCAGCCGCAATGGCAATACCCCATCATCGTCCAGCTTGATGAGCATGTACAAGCTCAGGGAAGGAACATACTTTCCTCCATAGCTCTCGCCCGTTACCTAAGACCCTTTGAAGCAGCACCATAAGAACTCGTTCAAGGCAAAAAACCCGTTGAAGCAGCACCATAAGAACCCGTTCAAGGCAAAGGAAGAGAGGGAACCTCTGAGTTGAACCAGAGCCACCTATTTGCCTTGTTTCAATACCATCCCTGTATTTTGTAACGGAACCCATAGAGTGAGAGCGAGACCTGGAACTACCAATGTGGACATACATAGGCGAGTGGAGCACCCCATAATTCGAGCAACTTACAGAGGTGTACGAATCAACCATAGGCGGCCCCAATTAACTAGGTGGGCTAGTTAAACGCCCTCAGCCAAACCCTACATGGGACTCCAGAAAGCCCAGAGCCTACCTGCCTACCAAAGCTGTGAAATGGGGATGAAACATGACACCTCTCGCCATCCATGGACACCTGCAGCACTTCTGTTAAACATGCCATAAAACAAAACCTATGTTTTCCACTTTTTTGCACTTTTGGTCTTCTCACAGCAAAATAAATGTAGCATTGGTATACAAGTTTCTCTACAATTTGCTACGTTTTCCACTTTTTTGCACTTTTGGTTTTCTCACAGCAAAATCAATGTAGAATTGGTATACAAGTTTCTCTACAATTTGCTAAACTTCATATTCGAACAAATTCTATGCTTATCCAAGCAATATCAATCTCCAATGGACATACTAAAAGTCTATGTCTTGTAGCTTCTTTGCAAGACTTTGCGCAAACTAATCAAGGTAACAACACAGAGAATAACATTACGCACAGATGTAGTATTACACAGAACACATTTTTCTTATAAACCTAATAGCTTGTACTCATGTATTTTATAGGTAACTAATATGAAAAGACAACACGAAGAAATTACTGCTCCAGAGACTGCTCTAGAGGCTTGCACTCTCTCATAGACTTGCAACGTCTTAGAAACTGATAAAAAGTAACTAAATAACCTTTAAATTTATTCTTACAAGTTTTATAATACAAACATTATGTTAATTCAGATTCTTTTAATATTGTTCTACAGGAAAAAACATGAAAAGAATTCTGAAATAAGTGCTAACCATCAACTATGCACTCCAATCACAATACGGGAATTGAAAAGCCTGAAACTGGGAAGAATCTTTCATGGTGATGTTCTTGTAATTTATAAAACAATGGTTGATCAAATACACGGAATTCAATTGTTACGTGCTGACCTAGTGGATAGCAAAGGGAATATGGCAATTACAATGAATGTGCCACATAATCTCATTGCTACTATCGAGGACAAACTTGTAGTCGGCCATGGAATCTGTATAAAAGATTTTAAGGTCTCTCCCAAAACAGTTTATGATCATGGAGACTGTACCTGCATATTAGTTTTACATGATAAAAGCATCATAGAAACTATCCCAGTCGTCTGTACGCAATACACATTTGTACCGACAACCACTATTAGCCAACTCAAAAACACAACAACTGCATTCGCAATTGGCACAGTAGCTGGTCTTGTAACATCCGCAAAAGAAATAGGTGGTCAATATGTCCTAAACATCAAGGATGGCCAATCTCAAAAAGACAAAGCTACGGTATATACAAATTCAACCATTTATACTTTTTTACATTTACTTAGAAGCAATTACATTAGTGTTAACACTAGTACATTTTGCAATTCAGGTTTATCTTTTCACTACATTTCAGCCAATTTTCAAATCAATACAAAAACAAATTTCGTAACAAGAAGCACCAATGGTGTTGTTTCTGAATCTTGTCAGAGGAAAATAATACGGATCACTACGCACATGCAAAACCACCTTCATAACAGCCGTTAATTTGAACAAAGTACTTGCAGACCTGAGCAAACTAACTATGTCAACAACAAAGGTTGTTTCGTAGTCCACAAAATATAATTTCTAATTCTTTATTTTTTGTTTTCCTAAATTATTTTCTATTCTCCTAAATTATGCTCCATTTATCATCCTCCTAGTATTTTTTATTACAATATCTAACACTAAAACTATACTGCAACATGAACGAGGTTAAAGGAATGTTGACAATAGCAAACATATATGCAGAACCTTTTGTTACAATCTGCAAACAATTGCTCTCTTCCAGCAGACACATTTCGAACAGTTTTCACGAATCAACTTAACTGTTCCACATGTCAAGAGTTAACCACGTATTGACGCTGCTTACAATTGCATTGCATCATCCAAATAAAGGAAAATGTTCAGTACAAGTGCATTTTAAAAGGAAGTTTGCTTTTAGAACTTTGTCCATCTTTAACAAGTCTGACATATGAAAAATATCTAGAAGACGTTGTTGATGTTACGTACAACTTACGAGATTTCCACGTACACAGCAGTTTCCTGTTGGATAGTTCGGATGTCATTGTGCGTATAGATTGAGTTGTTTTACCCTCTGTAGCATTTCTAGATTGCTTCATAAACCCAGTTGATGTATAGAGTGACTTTCAGATGCACATTTAATGGTTACAACTAATGCTCTTGTTCTTGTAATAATTAGTCTCTCTTGTAAACATGTCATAAAAATGTGTTACTATTAGTGTGCAACTTGTATAGTATACCAACACCTTGAGGTAATGAACTGTGTATTTTCAATACTTTAATGTCATATCAACGCTGCAATGACATCTTCATGTTTATTCAATTTATGTGTAACTGTTTTAGTCATGTATCCTAAACTTCTCATGACATTGAATCTATTCTTGAACTTTGATGGGCCACTACTAACTTGTGGGTGGCTAAGATTCTCCATCATTTTTAGTGGCTTCCTCATGCTGAACATCTAGTTGATTTGTTTGAGGTTCTCAAGTTGTCATGCAAAACGGCTCATCCTGTTCATTATGTTCCCATCATACAGGTGCGCCTTTTCAAATCCTTTGTCTAGCTAATTTTACCTCATGTTCTCTTCGTGAGTATTGCTAGCCACTGCACAATGACATTCAATTTTTGACTCTCTTGTCATGTGAAATGGCTCATCCTATTCATTATGCTCCCATCATATGGGTGCCCCTTTTCAAATCCTCTGTCTAAATAATTTTACCTCATGTTCTCTTCGTGAGTATTGCTAGCCACTGCATAATGACATTCAATTTTTGGCTCTCTTGTTATGTATTTCAACATTTTCTGGACCATCTTCATGTGAGTCTCTTTTTCTTTGCTTGATTATTTTGATTCATAGAATGATGTTCCTCTTGAGTTTGAATAATGGTGCAATGTTTATGTTGAACATGAAGGTTATCAATATGACCACATTTCTGACCATAAAGACGATTTCTAGTAGATAATATTCTGTATTGTTTCTGTTGGAATTTGAATTTTTTAAACAGTCAACAAAATTTTATATCTGAAAGCATACATGTGCATGGTGTATTCTCATGACATTGAATCTATTCTTGAACTTTGATGGGCCACTAGTAACTTGTGGGTGGCTAAGATTCTCCATCATTTTCAGTGGCTTCCTCATGTTGAACATGTAGTTGATTTGTTTGAGGTTCTCAACTTGTCATGCGAAACGGCTCATCCTGTTCATTATGTTCCCATCATATGGGTGCCCCTTTTCAAATCCTCTGTCTAGCTAATTTTACCTCATGTTCTCTTTGTGAGTATTGCTAGCCATTGCACAATGACATTCAATTTTTGACTCTCTTGTCATGCGAAACGGCTCATCCTGTTCATTATGCTCCCATCACATTCAATTTTTGACTCTGTTGTCATGTGAAATGGCTCATCCTGTTCATTATGCTCCCATCATACAGGTGCCCCTTTTCAAATCCTCTGTCTAGCTAATTTTACCTCATGTTCTCTTCATGAGTATTACTAACCACTGCACAATGACATTCAATTTTTGGCTCTCTTGTTATGTATTTCAACATTTTCTGGACCATCCTCATGTGAGACTCTTTCTCTTTGCTTGATTATTTTGATTGATAGAATGATGTTCCTCTTGAGTTTGAATAATGGTGCAATGTTTATGCTGCACATGAAGGTTATCAATATGACCACATTTCTGACAATAAAGACGATTTCTAGTAGATAATCTTTTGTATTGTTTCTGTTGGAATTTGAATTTTTTAAACAGTCAACAAAATTTTATATTTGAAAGCATACATGTGCATGGTGTATTTTTGTGTTGACCGTGTCAATGGTTTTCAAACAAATTCTACAAATTTAAGCTCATTTGATATCTCAAATTTAATCTCATTTGAATTGTACAATTTTTTATACAAAACAAGGAGCGCTGCATGGCAGCAAGTCCCTGGCTTGAGCTGGAAAGCTTTATAAAGAACAGTACAGTGATCCAGGAGCATGGACACAAGTCCCTGCCTTGAGCAGCAGTTGATGTGGGGGAAATGGGTTTCATTTATGTAAAGTCTACACCTAATTGTTTTCTGTGCTTCTATGCAGGCTTAACCTCTGCAAGTGGTTGTGCTGCTACTGGTAGGGATGCTGGGAGATTGATAAACTAAATCTCTCACTAGCGCATTGGATTTTACCTTTGCCTTTATGGGTGAATATACTTGCTTTGGATAGGCATCGTCTGTTACTCAATCTGTTGTTGGAAGCTCTGTGTCACCCGCATGCTCAATTGCTAAATA